>JAXIVJ010004250.1:5000-84880 GCA_036785665.1 Chirona hameri | reverse complement strand
CACACACACACACACACACACACACACACACACACACACACACACACACACACACACACACACACACACACACACACACACACACACACACACACACACACACAAATACGTACACACACCAGACTGGTTATTTATTCACCTTTTTTGGAAGGATTCAATCACGATTCATTTTGGAATATGAATGATTCAGTCACTGTTTGATTCATGGATAACCATTTTGAGAAATGGTTCTTTCCGATTCAAAGAATCAAAGCATTTTGTAATCAAATCACGTTTGACTCTCCATTGAAATAGCATTGCGCAGTCTTTTTGATTCAATCAGCCTGGTTTCTATGCGGGTTTTGATTCAATCATGATTCATGAATAAACCAATCTGGTGGTGAATCGATTCTTCTATGATTCAAGGGATTGTGATTGCACGATTCCAATCGATTCATTCCGAGTCGAATCAATAACCAGTCTGACACACACACAGACACACACACATTTGGTGATGCAATGTTCATATTGTGTGTGTGTGTTTAAGGCCTGTAACATATGCGCATTGTGTATAAAGGTGGATTATGTATAGTTTGTTTTTTGCATTTATTGTTTCTCAAAGAGGAAGATATGTTCGAGCGTTTGAGAACGTTATAATGATGCTTTAAAAACAAGTGTCCTAAATGTCAGACCTGAAGATGGGCCACGCCTGAAACTGTCGTCTCTTTTTGTCTCATTTTTGTATTAATATATTACATAGTATGAGGCTGTGGTTTTTATTAACTCTATTATACATTATGAGCCTAAAAAAGCGCTATCCCACATTATGAAACTATGGCTTGTAAACCATATTTTCACATAATGTGCCCATTCCCATGTTTTTCACTGATGTATCTAACCAGATCCCAGGTCAAAATGTATGAGGTTCGTCAGACATTTCAACAGCCAGTCTTTTATCTACACCATGTAACGTACATAATAATGTGATTTCTGGTATAACTTGATCAGATTATGAACTCTTAGTATAAGCCTCTCATACCTTCGAGGGGTAGCTACGGTTTAATTGAAACTCAACAAACATATTCACCCCACACACTAAGGTTTTCGAGGATAGAACGGCGGCGCGCAGCGCCGCCGCGTCGCCGTTTTTGCCACAGTTGTTTCGGCATCAATCACCCAAATGGTGTTATTTACTTCAGGTCATCTCAGGTCAGGCCACAAGGTGATTCACGTGATTCCATCTCCAAAAAGTGTGCGGTCACAGCCACAGTTTTGGGCGGACCGGTCCCAACCATACAGGATTTAACTAGGTCATAAGTACTTACCATTTGTTTATCTTAGATATTGTATATCGGTGACCTAAGGTCAGGTAGATCACGTGACCTCCCCATGAAAAGTCAATGATAAAATTGGAAAATGTGTCTGATTTAAATGACACATTATGTCAGACCAATTATTTCAAGATAATGTCGTTATAGGTCATTATTGAAGACCCAAGCACAATATTTGATCAGTAAACCCTTCAAAGTTATCTGAGGTCATCCGAGGTCACCAACACGTTTTTGCCAGCAACTTTTGATTCAATAAAGATAAAGACGTGAAACCATTGTGTTTATCTCGTCGAGGCGTTTCAGAACATGTGCCATGCGACCCACCTGGGCCGCCATATGACCCTCGGGTGACCTCGGATGACCCTGAACAGATATACATTTTTGACTTTGGTTTAACCCTCGCCCGGGTAGAGGGGGTGGATGCCACTCCCTCCCCTCGGTTTTTCTGGAATAACTCGCGTAGTTTCCAACCGATTTCGATGCATCTTTCAGTACCCAAATTTTGACAATTTCTCCACATGCTCGAAAAATTGTGAATTTCTAACCCACGTGACCCGTGACTTATGACCTGTTTCTCAAGGTCATGTCAGGTGCAACTGGCGTCCCGCAGTAGCGATGCTTGTAACTTGTGCAGTTTCCGAGTGTTTGTTGTCCATGAGCATATGTACAGGTGTTTCCAGATGACAGTTGTGGTCATTGAGCTCCGATGACTTTAGATGACTTTTTTGGGCTTCTGGCGGTTTCTAAGACATTTTGTGACGCTGATTTCAAATTTGGGATCCATTTTACATAATGATATGTTCCACTGGGGTCATGCGCTTCCACAGGTCAACCGAGGTCACTGACCTCAGACGACATGACAAGACCTTTTTATAATTTGTCAGTTTTTAGGACATTTTGTGACGCTGATTACGAATTTGGCACCCATTAAGCATTATGACATGCTCATTTACGATTCTAGCTCGATAAAATTCAATTTATACGCATTTACAACTTTGATTGCTTTTGAGTCATTGACATGACCTCAGAGGTCACCTAATGACCCAATAACTTAAAATCGAGTATTGGCGGCTTCCTCTCGTCACAAGAAACACGCTCGTCTTTGTCTCGAAGCTCGTGTGATCGAAGTGATCGTGTTTCGCCCCTAATTGAGCTAGAGCTTCGAGACAAAGACGAGCGTGTTTTTTGTGACGAGGGAAAGCTTCTGATACCCGATTTTAAGGTATTGAGTCATTAGGTGACCTCTGAGGTCATGTAATGACCCAAAATTCATCAAAGTTGTAAATGCGTATACATTTTATTTTGTTTTGGTCATCGGAGGTCAATGACCTCAGTTGACCTCTGAAAAGGACAATCGAGATCACAATATCAGTAGAAACCGCAACTGTCACCTGGAAACACCTGTACTTATGCTCATGAACAACAAACACTTGGAAACTGCACAAGTTACAAGCATCGATACTGCGGGACGCCAGTTGCGCCTGACATGACCTAAATAAACAGGTTATAGGTCACGGGTCATGTAGGTGAGAAATTCAACATGTTCAGAGCATGTGGGACATTTTCAAAAGTAGGGTACTGAAAGTTGCATCGAAATCTGTTGGAAACTACGCGAATTATTTCAGAAAAAAACCGAGGGGAGGGGGTGGCATCCACCCCCTCTACCCGGGCGAGGGTTAAGCCAAAGTTAAAAATGTATATCAGTTCAGGGTCATCCGAGGTCACCCGAGGGTCATATGGCGGCCCAGGTGGGTCGCATGGCACATGTTCTGAAACGCCTCGACGAGATAAACACAATGGTTTCACGTCTTTATCTTTATTCAATCCAAAGTTGCTGGCAAAAACGTGTTGGTGACCTCGGATGACCTCAGATAACCTTGAAGGGTTCACTGATCAAATATTGTGCTTGGGTCTTCAATAATGACCTATAACGACATTATCTTGAAATAATTGGTCTGATATAATGTGTCATTTAAATCAGACACATTTTCCAATTTTATCATTGACTTTTAATGGGGAGCTCACGTGATCTACCTGACCTTAGGTCACCGATATACAATATCTAAGATAAACAAATGGTAAGTACTTATGACCTAGTTAAATCCTGTATGGTTAGGACCGGTCCGCCAAAAACTGTGGCTGTGGCACGACCGCAAACTTTTTGGAGATGGAATCACGTGACCTGACCTTGTGGCTTGACCTGAGATGACCTGAGGTAAAACAAATAACACCATTTGGGTGATTGATGCCCAAACAACTGTGGCAAAAACGGCGACGCGGCGGCGCTGCGCGCCGCCGTTCTATCCTCGAAAACCTTAGTGTGTGGGGTGAATATGTTTGTTGAGTTCCAATTAAACCGTAGCTGCCCCTCCAAGGTATGAGAGGCTTATACTAAGAGTTCATAATCTGATCAAATTATACCAGAAATCACATTATTATGTACGTTACATGGTGTAGATAAGAGACTGGCTGTTGAAATGTCTGACGAACCTCATACATTTTGACCCGGGATCTGGTTATATACATCAGCGAAAAACATGGGAATGAGCACATTATGTGAAAATATGGTTTACAAGCCATAGTTTCCCATAATTTCCATATTTTAAAACACTTTAAACGTGTTTTCATATCTATTTCGAAAACGCTCCATTTCCCATAGCTTCAACAAAAGCATGCCATCGGACGCCCTACTGCATACGTGACAGGCGTCTTGCCAGATCTAGTAGGAACTAAACTTCGACCCCCGGAGTGTTGTCTCAAACCACAAGCCAAAGTTCAGCTTAATCGGTCCAGTCGTTTCTCAGCTATAGCAGGATAACGTGTTCTGGCACACCTGACGCGGCACGTGCCACGCACCATGCTGACCCCTCACGTGAGACGAAACATGTCAATAACATAATTGATTGAATGGGGCTATCAGATGGCATGAACCGCTTGTCGATCGGATGCAGGATTCCAAAGATATAAGCTCCTCACAAGCGTTATGGTCGTTATGGTCGGTCGGGTCGGCCGCTTATAGGTGAGAAAAATCCCGTATTCAGTGAGTATCGCGAGCGCCTCGCGCTCACTCGTAATGACGTTTAGAAGAGAGAAAAAACACAAACAGTGCTATACAGCTAATATTAGATGCATCGAATTAGGAAGTGTCATTACTTAATTAACATTCGGGATCACATGTTTCGTCAGCTTCTATTAAGTGGTAGAAACTACTTATCTGTCGTTTTCACCAATCCACTCAACTCAAATTAACTATCACCAAATTAAATGAAAATAAATGAAACCAATTAAAATAGGTTGGCAGCCTAAAGGCACTTAGCATCTATTGCATGGGACTATCGTGTTCGCTATTTGTTAAATGTATGATCAGGTGCTGTTTGAGTAAAATTATAGTTGTAGACATTAAATGCACCGTCATACTCATTTCAGTGACAGAGCAAACGCTGTGTTTGCCATGCGGCAATCCAGATGTCTGCACATCACGCTAGACAGTGGTCCAACTAATACCAACCAATCCCAATATGCAGCCGAGGTGACGCGTCGACCGTCGTCCACACGGTACACCAATTGACTGAGTGGATCGCACCGGCATTTTACTGCGGGCACGTGTGTTCCACACGCTTGCCGATGTTTACCTAGATGGCGCCCTAATGTGTAAATCTCACCACCACAAGTGTGGTTTACACCGAGGAAGAGCGCTGTGAGTAAACCTCACCACCAGGGGTGTAGTTTACACAAAGGTAAATCCAATTATGTCAACCACACCAGAGTGCATGATGGGCTGCATGTGGCACAGTGACTTCACAGCTATAAGCCATCGTAGCTCTGGCAAAATGCCTGTCTTTCATGTGCAGGGGCCGGTTCGAATCCTGGCGCGGAGACTCACTGTTTAGTATATTTGTGTCCACGTAATTGCGTGTTCATAGGTTTAGGGAGACAGAAGTCAGTAAAAAAAAATGTATTCGAAAAAATATTTGTTATAAAAACATCTCGTTTTGTCTACGAGATGGTCTGGGGGGAGGGTCCGGGAGGCGATTCCTCCCCCCCCCCCCCCCCCCCCCCGGTAGGTTTCGCAGCGGCCAGCGAGCGAATGCGAGCGGAGCGTTCTAAACGTGGGTCTCTGCGACCGTAATTGCTGTAAAGGTTAGGTCAGGTTCGATTATGTTATTACAATTGTTTCCTGCCACACCCTGGCCCATGGGTATCGTCTACGCCATTGCGATTTATACACAGCAGGTAACGTTGATTGGTAAACCTCACTAAAGTGAAATATACACTGCATGTGTATACCACATGCATGCAAGATCCGCACTGTTTCGGTAAATCTCTCCATGGCGAGATATACAACCTTTCGATGCTACTGTGTAAACCACGCTACCGACCGGTGTGTGATTTGCACCTAATCGCTCTATTGTCTAAACCTCACCACGAGCGGTGTATGTGGTTTACACACCAGACGCATAGTAAATGTATAATGCGCCGTACGTGTGGTATTCACATTTCACGTTTCCTTTTATGCCATATAAAGCCTGTTCTCCTCATGTTTGGAGAATCAACACGTTGTTTTCCGAATCGAGATCAAACCGGTTGTAAAACATTGCTTTATTATTATAAATTTAGTTCGAACCTTTTGAATGGACGGATTTCCGAAGTCAGGACCAGCGCTAAGCAGAGCTTGTTGCGCAGGCCCTGACCCTTACCGTCCGATCGGGTAATTCCGGGTTGCCGGCAGAATTTAGAGGCGAAAGTTGAATGTGTCTGGCATACCTGGACACTTGGACACGGTCCGCCCCGCCCTCTGACGTCATCTGACCTTGAGTGCGACTGCTGCCACCGCCCGCAGGCCATCCTGCAGTCAGGGGCAAACAGCGAGCGCCGAAACGCTCGAACCCGGCCTGCCACACCGGGTGAAGTCAAAAGCCCAGCGCTCTCCCGACTGAGCTACAGGACGAAACATCGGTCTTGATTTTACAACATGCACCGATTGAACACTTGGTGCACCCCTTAACCTTTTGAAGGCGCCCTGTGCCTTCGCCGCAGGGGGGGGGGGGGGGGGGCGCCCCCCGCCGCCCCCCCCCCCCCCCCACCCTGTGTCCGCCCCTGGCATGTATGCAAATTTTCACCTCGATAGGTCCAGTAGTTTCCGAGCTCTGAAATACGGTGGCGCACGTGCGCACGTGCATATTTGCATATGCCTCGGCACGTCTAAAGCAGCTAATAGTCATTATCTAATAGTCATTGCCTAATATTGTCTAATGATGAATCGGAAGTTGCATGGCACGTGCGAACGTGCGGACCCCTTTTTATATCTTCGAAACTACTGGACATATTGAGCTGAAATTTCGCATGTAGGTTAGACAATGACTATTAGCTGCTTTAGACGTGCCGAGGCATACACAAATATGTACGTGCGCACGTGCGCCACCGTATTTCAGAGATCGGAAACTACTGGACCTATCGAGGTGAAAATTTGCATACATGCCAGGGACGGATACAGGGGGGGGGGGGGCGCATGTTGCAAAATCAAGACCGATGTTTCGTCCTGTAGCTCAGTCGGGAGAGCGCTGGGCTTTTGACTTCACCCGGTGTGGCAGGCCGGGTTCGAGCGTTTCGGCGCTGGCTGTTTGCCCCTGACTGCAGGATGGCCTGCGGGCGGTGGCAGCAGTCGCACTCAAGGTCTGGTGATGTCAGAGGGCGGGGCGGACCGTGTCCAAGTGTCCAGGTATGCCAGGCACATTCAACTTTCGCCTCTAAATTCTGCCGGCAACCCGGAATTGCCCGATCGGACGGTAGGGGCAGGGCTTGCGCAACAAGCTCTGCTTAGCGCTGGTCCTGACCTCGAAAAATCCGTCCATTCAAAAGGTTCGAATTAAATTTATAATAATAAAACAATGTTTTACAACCAGTTTGATCTCGATTCGGAAAAAACGTGCTGATTCTCCAAACATGAGGAGAACAGGATGTATATGGCACGGCTGGTTGGCTGGTAGGGTCTGAGCACTGAGCATCGCGGCTGACTTGGAACAGGGACTGATCCACTGACTGGGAGCGACTGAGGAGGGGAGTGAGAGCTGTACGGCCCACTGACTGGGAGCGACTGATGAGGGGAGTGAGAGCAGTACAGCCCACTGACTGGGAGCGACTGATGAGGAGAGTGAGTGAGATCTGTACGGCCCACTGATCGGGAATGACTGAGGAGGGCAGTGAGAGCAGTACCGCCCACTGACTTGGAGGGACTGCGCGCTGAATATTTAACAGCACGGTTACTTATGGCCATAAAGCCAAGTGGCTGTCAGGATATTAATTAATCAAATGGCTCAACTCTCCTCCAAATAAGACCCGGCAACAGCGTGATGCTACGGCTCTGAAACCCCGCTGTTAACAGTGCAATCAACAGGACACGCGAATAATGGCGTTCTAAGTACAATCAAATACGGCATCTAAAACTCAGCTGTCTCTAAAAGCTGAGTCGACATGAGGAATGTCGTCTTTTCTCACAGCCTGCCTTTCAGCCGTCCTGACAGGCCACCTTGATGGGTGATTGCTGTTATCCCAAAATATGGTGGCAGCGGATAACGGTCAGAGAGTAATAATGGCGCTTGCGAAACAGATACCCAATTAAAAGTGTCACAAATGTCCTTCAAATCCGGATTTCAATGATGATTAATTCAAAATGTCAAGTCATTTGCAAAGACAAGCAGCCTAATCCTCTTTGTTGTAACATCATATCATTAATTAACCAGTAAAACGCCTTTTTGGCCGAGGACCGAGCGAGCGCGGTATGGCAAAGGCGTTTTACTGACCTATCAAATTTGTCATGACCTCCTTTCTCGAATCCGCCAAAAGGGAGTACATCCTGAGCGCTGCATGCTTCATCGTATAAATTCATGCTTAGATCAATCAAGCCATTTTTGAGCAGAAAGATTTTGGTTCATTTCGACGTTTGCGTGTGCCACGCGCTGTGGTACCACCCCTATTAGAACGCACCATACCAAAAACATAATTGAGTTGATGGACCTATTCAATGGTGAAAGCCCAATCTCAATCGGAGCAGTGGTTGTGAGGTTATTAGCTTCCGAAAAGCGTCTGTACGGCCGTGTCGGTCCGGTTTGGGCCGGTTTGGGCCGGGTCCAGGGTGGTAAAGTGTTCTGTCTTTATGGATAAGGTCGGGGACAAAATGTTCCTTCCCATGAATTACTCGGGGATCAAAATGCCAGTAAAAGTCATTGCCTATGGCTGTCATTCCTGGGAAAACTAAACTAAGCGACCATGTCCTTAGAAATATACTGATTGTCAAAACCACTTCAGATGTAATATTCACTCAATCATCATATTCATCACGTCACCATGTATGTACATTTACTTTTTTATTAGCAGCTACGTTTCACCTCTTGATTGACAATAATTTAGTTTAACCCATATTGCCGACGAAAAAATTATATCAGTTATCTAGTTCGACGATTGATTACTCGGGTGTGGGGGTCAGGGTGCTTGTGTATTTTCAATGGAGTGAGTCTGAGCTCAATTATTGTCAGGACGATCGATCTCGTCTTGGG
Organism: Chirona hameri; assembly: GCA_036785665.1. Lineage (NCBI taxonomy): Eukaryota > Metazoa > Arthropoda > Thecostraca > Balanomorpha > Balanidae > Chirona > Chirona hameri. The sequence goes on along the minus strand of JAXIVJ010004250.1, from coordinate 76,017 downwards.
ACTTTGAGAGTTATACTATAAATAGTAGAAAATCCGGTTAATTCAGCATGAACATCCACATTCCAGTTATACCGTGCATCTTGCGCAATTGCTTCGTTTATGGTGGAAGACCCTATGAGAAGGTAGAGTTATCCGGCGATTTGATATGCAAGGACCGGGCCCTCGTCCTGACCGGGCCCCATATGACGCCTTTGCCAGTACCGGGCCCCTGCCTCGATCAGGCCTTACCAAGACCGGGCCCCTGCCAGGTATGGGCCAGAATACGGTTCCTTTTGATGCGGGCCCCCTCATATTTTTTTTGGGGGGATGGGGGGTTCGCTGACCCCTTTGACCCCCTCTGCGTGCGCCACTGGCCTATGCCTCCAATTAGGCAGGTGGCGGTAGCGACAGACGTCATGCAGACTGGTGATAAATCGTGCCGTACCACGCTTGACCGGGGATACAGACAAAATTACCCTAGCTAAGCTGGGGTCATTTTTTTTTAGCTGAGGTCATTTTTCTTGTGACACTTTTGGTCAGGGCCGCTCAAGAAACTTTATCACCCCTGGCCGGGTCGGGCCGGGTCAAATGTCAATTTGCCTAGTAAGTTGACGAGAAACCTCACGGGCGCTTCGCGCCCGCTCGGTAATAACAATAACAATAATACAACCAGTAAAACGCCTTTTTGGGCGATGACCGAGCGGGCGCGCTCTGGTAAAGCTAAACTAAGTTGTATTAAATTGTTCATGATCTCCTTTCTCGAATCCGCCAAAAGGGAGTACGTCCTGAGCGCTGCATGCTCCATCGTATAAATTAATGCTTATATTAATAAAGCCCGATTTTTATCAGAGACAAACAAGCCATTTTTGATCAATAATTATTTGTGTTCATTTCGACGTTTGCTTGAAGACGCATTGCTCATACAATGGGTATATCCAGGGGGGTGTCATCCCTTCAGTGGCCATAGGCTCGGTGAACCTCTATGACGTCACGCTTAGCTAAAATCGCCGGACGGTGGTACCTAGTATCTATGGCCTTGGGTATATCCATCATTGTCATCCAGAAAAAGGGATGCAGCGTACAACTCTACATGTAACGAACATGTGTAAGGGATCTGTGAAACACATTTGTATAATTATTGGGCAAATGTTCTGAATCAACAAATTTTTCAACATGAATCTGTCTCACCTCATGGAAAATAAATAATAATATATAATTTCTACCTTGACTACGGAAAGACTCAAATGTGCCACTGAAGTCTATCTTATAATGGTATCTTTTGCTTACAGCTTTTGTACAACTTGCACAACTTCTGTACAAAAATTATACAACTTATGATGCATTTTGTTCTCAAAGGTACTCTTCTAAGCCTGTACTGCACAATGCAACAACCGCACACACGAGCTGAATTGAAACGTGTGTCCGTTCCAACAGGGGTGGCTCTCCCATGGAGCTTTTCTCCCATGGAATTGGGTATTGCCTTACCCAGTTCGGTAGCCTTCTTATGATACCGATAGTTATCCTCCCTTTTCATTTTTTCTTATTGATAAATATAGTTTTCTGCAATCGGAATGGGCCTATCTTGGAGCAAATTTTCAACATTTTCCAAGAAAATTTCCTTCGAAACCATACATTAAACGCAAATGTAAGAAAAATCTTGCCTAAGTATGCCTACCTCGTTCTACTAGATTCTCGACCAGCTTGTGTACAAATATATTGGGTCCTGCAGTAGAACATTTCTGTAAGGTAGGCAAATCCACTAGATAATCGAGACGAACACACCTTTTTAAGCGCAATAACTTCATGAAATAAATCTGACTGCAATATCAATTATTATTTTCGGCTCGCAGTAGCTTGCGATATCGGGGTTCAATTATTATTTCTTTTAAAAACATAAATTCAGCTATTATTCCAGTAACCACTATACCACTATTATTCCAGATGATGGCGCCATTTTAAGAACTGCAGCTTCTAAGTTTACCACCGCTTTCATACTGCTTTCAGTTGTGTTTCGTGACGCTCTTCGTGTTGCTCATAGTGCGAGAAAGGCGAAGCAAGGTCTTGCATCAACTATCGGATATTTTTGTTGCTGTATTTGCGTCCCGCCCTAGCCTGTCCCTGAACTGGACGGTGCGCGCTTGCTCTTTGCAAATCCACGCATGTGTTACTGGTGTATGTATGGCATTAAAATTGGCCTGTTGGGTACGTTTTTATGACAATGCTGCCTTGCCTACCTAGTCTCAAGGGCCCAGCGCCACCCCTGCGTTCCAGAGCTGTTGCGGTCGGGTGCGGCATCACGTCCAGGAATACTGCGAGGAGACATCGCTTCACGGTATCAAGTACGCCTTGCGCGAAACCGGCTGGAAACGGTGAGCTAGCTTCGTTTGTTTCCACTGCATAGTACATCATCCTTTCTTCGACATCGGACCACGGACGCCTTCTAGCCAGCCTGCTCCAGCCCTCCACCGCTTCCGGGTGCGGGACCCTGTCCACGTGCATGTGGCAGGGTCGTTAGACCCCTAAATAGGTAGACTCATTAGCGATTTGTAAGTAGGTAACGTAATTTTTACAATTTGAAAGGTAGATAATCCGCTTCATTCTTTAGATTAATTGCAGCTGGCAACACGCTCCGACGTGTGTGCCAGATTAACGTAAAACTTAGGTTCTTGTCTTAACTTTCCCCTCCCTCCTCCGGTCATGGCGACCCCCCGCCCCTCCGTCCCCCCGACCCGCCCGACCCCCTTCAGGAGTCTCTTCCCTCCCGTCCCGGCGCGCGGCCCCGAGCCCCCCCCCCCCCCCGGACGGTCCCCCTGGACCCCCCGGCTTCCCTCAGGAGCCTCGCCCGGACCGACCCGGTGCTTGGCTCCCCCCCCCCAACACCTCCCCACCCGACGGGCCTGCTCTCCTCCTCATTCAGAGGAAGGACGGAGTGCACATGCGGCACTTCAACCCGTTCGCGGTGCGCCGCCAACTGGTCGCCCTCTGCGGAGAGGTGGCCAGCGCGCGCTCCATCCGTTCCGGCGCTCTGCTGGTTCAGACCCTGTCTGGCCAGCAGACGGCCACCCTCCTAGCCATCCCGTCTTTCCTGGACAAGGCTTGTGAGGTGACGGCCCCCGACCGTATGAACTCCTGTCAGGGATCCATCTTGTGCCCCGAAGTCAGCAATCTGACTGAGTCCGTGCTCCTCCAAGAGCTCGTGACTCAGGGGGTGACAGAAGTGGTCCGGATGCGGTCTAAGCGACCAGGCCCCAACCCCATGGTCCGGCTGCGTTTCCGGGGCTTACAGCTCCCGGAACGCCTCTACTGCGGCTACATAGTAGTCGCAGTCAAGGAGTGGACCCAAGGGCCACTGCAGTGTCGAGCCTGCTGGCGGTTCGGCCACCACCAGCGTCAGTGCCACGCCCGCCATTCCATCTGCGGGAAGTGCGCCGAGACGCACGACACAACTCAATGTGTCGGTGGCGACACCGCAGCCACTCGCTGCGTGTCGTGCGGGTTTCCACCCCGCATGGTCCCGCGACTGCCCTGCCCGAGCGGCAGCCGCCGAAAAGACCCGGGCCCTCAAGGCGCCCCCCCCCCCCCACCCCACCTCCCATCCCAGCGCTGGCCCCCAGCGTCTGGCCCCTGCTGCCCCATCCCACCGAACCCCACCCATGCCCCCCCCGTCGGACCTTAAGTGGGTCCACCCCACCGGTGCCACCGCCTGCCCCGACACAGCGGCAGTGTGCACACCCACCGACGGCAGAGCAGGCCGAATCCCACCCCATCTCAGCCGAGTCCCTTCTGGACTCTGGCAGTGCCCCAGCGGCACCCACTCCCACCCCCGCCGAATCTCTGGCGGAGTCCCCAGCCGGGCCCCATCTGGACCCCGGGTCCCCGGTTGAGTCCTCTGAGGAGGACTCTGACGACTCGACCGAGGGAGAGACAGACGCCTCTCTAATCAGAGCCGTCACTCGCCAAGTCCAAAACTCCCACCCTCCTCCCCTCTCCGAAGACAGTCAGACCCTCTCCCCGCAATCCCTCCCCTCCCCCACCCCCTTCCCGGCTCCCTGAAGAGAGTTCGCCCCCCTCCCCGCCATCCCGGCCCCTCTCCCGCCCTGCCTTGCCTTCAAGGTCAAAGAGACAGGAGAGTCCTTCCCCCTCCAGCTCTCCTGAGCCTAACCGCTACCGCCGCAATTTGAGACGGTTCACAAACAGGAAACAATAAATCACCTCCAATAAAATACTTCATTAAGTTATTTTTGACTCCCTGTTAAATCATGTTGCTGCTGACGTGGGGGTTGCGTGTTGGCTGCCGGTGTCTTGTTGCGGGGGTCCCCTGCTGGATCGGCCGCGCGGCGAAGGGTTTTATTCGTTGCGTGGCTGATTTGGCGGGGGATTTCTGCGATGGGACGCCGATGGTTGATGTGCGGTTTTGCGTTGGCGGCGGCATGATTCCCTGCCAAATCAGTCGCGCAACGAAAGGTTCCATTGGAATTCGTTGTTCATTTCTTAAAGGGAAATAATGACCTTTTTCCACTAAAATGGAGTTAGCACTTGAAATCGCCAGACGAGATCAAAATATATTGTAAATTCATCACATTTTGCATGAAAACTTTCCTACCGAAAGATATTTCAAGTTAAAGTTGATAAGCGTTCCACACTTTTAACGACCGGTACTTGCACTATTTCTGACCTTTTGTCAAGTACTTTTGGTCCTCATCAAACTGCGGGCTTTTCCCGTATTGTTTTTTTACGCAATGGAGTGGAAAATATATTGTGCGTTCTGCTTGTTGTGATTATATGCCCGGCGATCTTCTAAAACTAACAGCGATTGGGAAAAGTGGCAATAAAATCGGAAGCTCATCGATGCACATCAACGCGGCATAGTTAGTGGTTGCGACCCTCAATTTTTGAAAATCGATTCATTTGTTTTCAACATTAGGAGTTGTGTATAGTTTGTCTGTGGCTGTATATACCACTATGCTTTATTTTATCATGAAAAATAATAATTTTTCCCCCAAAAACTAACGAACAATAACACAAAACTGGCAATTAAATCAGAAGCTCATCGATGCACATCGACGGCGACCTATTTAGCGTCGGCGATTTGTTTACAAAGTCATTGTCATGCTTCTCGGCGCACTTAACCATCTCGGCGCACTTGGCGAGTTGTTCCTGATTAGTATACCCAAGTCCCGTAGCAGGCTTTGTTAATGACGTCACTGGCGCCATTCTTGTGTAGCATTGCAAAATATATCTGATTTCGAGTTTTCAACTCGAAAAATTAAAGACTTATTCAAATTATTGTTTTTAAGTTTGAATTTTCTTGTTAATAATTATGAAAGGTATTTTGTCACTGTATTTCATAGTAGTTGACACTTCAGAAACTTGTGACGTAATAATATTGTATCCAATATGCATTTCACTCACCTTTTGCTATTGTGGCGCAGTGCCGAGTGCTTTGCGAATACTAGCTTGCCTGGGGTTCAATTCATTCCGCTCTTATTTTATTCGAGTTGGTATAGTTTGCATGTTGTTGTTATTCATGACTTATACTGATAGTCAGTCATGCATCACGGATGCTTCACGGATTGCTTCACGGATCAGAGCGCTGCTCGAACGCACGCTAGTAGCGCTTTCGTTCTCCATGGCAACCAGGCGTGAGCCAATGAAAAGCCAGAACGTATTCCCTTTCTGGCTTTTGATTGGCTGACGCCTGGTTGCCATGGAGAACGAAAGCGCTATTAGCGGGTGTCCGAGCAGCGCTCAGTTTGATCGGAAATGTCACAGAGCCTCCACAAATGCCGCACTCGATGTTAACAATGGTAGGGAAGGACGAATTTGTCAATGACCTTCATGAAGTACACAAGGTACTTGTTTTGTATTTTTTCCAAACTTACAACTTTGAATTTGGGAATATTTTTATTTAATTCTTAAATTTAAATAAAATAATTTTAAAAACATAACGGTAGCCTAAGAAATTGTTGCTAACAAAATAAAAAGGTCATTATTTCCCTTTAACGTAACGCTCCTCCCAACCCTCATCTCCCCTTTACTCCGCTCTTGCCAGAGCCGAGTAATTGAACACCCGCCCCTGATCACAGATGCCGATGCTGCACTGCGGTGCGGTGGCCGCTGCGCTGCGGTGCAGTGCCCACTCCACTGCGCTGCCGTGCGGTGTCCGCTGCGCTGCGGTGCAGTATCCACCCCGTCCCACGTTACACAGCTGCTAATCGGCTGAGAAGGTTCATGAATAGGAAATATTAATAAACAAAAACACCTCCAATATCATTAAGTTATTTCTAACTCCCTGTTAAATCATGTTGCTGCCGACGTGGGGTTGCGTGTTGACTGCCGGTGTCTTGTTGCGGAGGTCCCCTGCCGGACCGGCCGCGCGGCGAATTTGGGTTCCATTCGTTGCGTGGCTGACTTGGCGGGGGGTTTCTGCGATGGGACGCCGGTGGTGGATGTGCGGTTTTCGCGTTGGCAGCGGCATGATTCCCTGCCAAATCAGTCGCGCAACGAAGGGTTCCATTGTAATTCGTTGTTCATTCTTAACGTAATGCTCCTCCCAACCCTCCTCTCCCCTCTACTCCGCTCTTGCCAGAGCCGAGTAGTTGAACACCCGCCCCTGATCACAGATGCCGATGATGCACTGCGGTGAGGTATTCGCAAACTTTTTTACTTCGTGACTCCCATCCCGAGTTAATCACACTTCTTTATGATTTTCTTCATACAACACGATTAGAACTATTTATATAACGTAATAACATGGGGTTTTACTGTGCAATTTGGCAAAACGCACAGGTTTTCCCCTTGGCTAGGCTCCGTTTTTTTAAAATTAATTAGGACTTTTCCCGGCGGAATACACTACACAATAGGTCATTACACAATTCTACTTATTCTACTATATACTATCTTATTTTATTTTATATTATTTTTATTATATTATTCCCAGGCCCAGGGAGCTTCTGGTCGACAGGCATCACCTAACACTTGCTATCACACCCCCACACCTTCATTGCTTGGTCCTTGGTCAGTGCAAGGGCCGGTAGTGCGATTAGGCTCTTGCTCACGGCATCGCACTGACCTACAATAACACTATCACACACACACATCCTGAGTGTGCTCTTAATACCTGAGATAGAGGCCAGATATTGCAACATAACTCGCTGCACACGCTTGAGGACCGTGTCGCGGCAGTTATAGCACACTCAGAGCACCTACACTACCACACTAGATCCGATTTTGGCACACCAGATCTGATCTGGAGTGTGCTCCAAGGTACGACGACATAACTCGCTGCACACGGTTCCCGGGAGTGTATATTCAAAACCATTTGACGGCAGAGAATTGCACCCCCGCGGGACCGGCCGCGGTAGAAGTTATGTTGAGCACACTCCGAGCACCCACACAACCACTGACCAGATCGACCTGGGCCTGTCACCCGCCCCGCCTAATTAGTTAATTTTGTGCTTATTCTTTTATTTTTATTTTTAATTAGAATCGTTTCTAGTGTGTCTGTGTGTGTATGGAATATATTGTGTATGTATGTGTCTCGTGTTTTATTTTAACTTTAACTTTGAACAAAATACTTAACGTAAGATAGACTTTAGATTTACTTTGAACAATTCACTTAACGTAAAATAGCTACCCTATTCCCTTGCTTGCTCGGGTTCACATAAACCGATTAACGTAACTCTTTGCCTGGCAAATTGCCAGAAGTAATTTTCCCAAACCCGGGAAATGGCTAAAGGCCGGTCCGGGTAAAAAAAAAACATAGTACATCTCTCGGAAACGGAGGGAAAGGATAAAGGAAGGGTGTGCCATTATCAAAGTGTCACGCACATCTAAAAGAACAGACAGTGACCTAAGATAACAGTCTGCCTCTGCACTATACAACTATGGACAAGTTTCACGTTGTGGGTTTTTTGTCTAAAATTTAAAAAAAATAATGTAATATACAAAACTTCAGTCATTTTGTCGAAAGATGCATAGTTGCAGTAAAAACAAATTAACAAAGTTTGCAAAAATCCATTGTTAAAATTTTGTCTTGATGCTCAAACGATCGTGACGTCACACATGATGTTTGGCCCAATTTGGCCATGGTTGATCATCTGCCGTAACGATGACCGTAACCAAGCAATCAACAGGTAGTTGGGATTATGCGAGGTAGGTGGCATTATGCGAGGCACTTGGGAGCTGTTATAGGGCAGTAGGGCCACTTCTGCATGGCCACGACAATAAAGGCACTTCTGCGAGCCGCAGCACACCACAGCTTTCGTTTCTTGTTTGACATCGGAAGGCCGATAAATACCGCATTTGGCGCAGTTATTGTTGCGTTTTTACATTTCTGAACGAAACATATCTCCCTTTTTTCCGTGTTTTTTATCTCCCTTTTTCTGTCCATTTTTACCACTACTTCAACTAATCACAAGCTGAATCTTCGAAAAAATACCAGCTCGCCTATTACTAGCGTTTGTCAGACGACTGAATCATCATGTGTGACGTCACCCGATTATGACCAATCAGAGGGCAACACGTATAAATAGAGTTATTAGTTTTTTTAAGGTATTTATACAAATTTTTTAGAAAAATTAACATCACCATCGTCTTTTTTATGAAAAATAATATGTAAAATAATATGTAAAAGTTTCCAAAAATAATATGGTTACGCGACATGAAACTCGTCCATTGCTGGCTGGCATGCGAATAAATACACACGTTTGATCATGAATCATATTCAATATACGTGTCATGTCATGGCAATGTCATGCGTAGTATGAATGAGAAATGCAAAATTAGCTAGAATATATCATCAATAATCTGTAAATAATATTTGTCTTGAAACAATTAATATTTGTTAAAGGCTTAACAGAACTGCACAATCCGGTCAACTATTCTTCACAGCCAAGATAAAATATAAATATTAATTTCAAACCATGAATATGGACAACATATTATATTTACTTACTTTCCAATGTTTTGTTTAACATCAATTCACAATTTATCAAATTCGGTACTTCTTATTTCGAACGCAGTATTTGTTTAACCACCTCTAGAAGTCTCAAAATAATGATCCCCAAATTAAACATTCTGATATATCATTCATGAAACCTATTACATATCCGCCTATGTCGGCATATTAAACTGCCGCTTTTATATATTTCCCTGGCGACCGAGAGCTAAATAATTTATTCCATCCACGTGCATTTCAGGTGCTACTGGGTGGTAACTCTGCTGCTCCTGGCGACACTGGCTGCTTACGTGATTTACAACGTAATTCACAACTTTATCAGCACACCGACTCTCATCAGCATTGATACGACAGAGTACCCGATCCACAAGATCCCGTTTCCAGCGCTGACCATCTGCAACATGAACAAGATCAACGTCAACCACATTCCGCCCAACCAGACAGAGGTGTTCGGGAGGTGAGCGCCCTAACAGACACAGCGTTCACATTTTGAAGGTGTGACCAAACACGGGCATTGAAAACGGATGGTTAGACACATAACTGAGATAGTGGGAGTCTGACAACGCAACCACCCCAATAGGGTTGTGACCAAAAGATGCGACAATGTCCTGGCTGTTTAGCAGGAAAGGCCTCAGGCTGTCACGTCACCACAAGCCGCCACTGCGCGGCGTGCCTCAGTGCTGTGCGGCACAGTATCCACGGCCGGCCGCCACCAGCTGACAGCGGGAGCACGCTCCTTCAAAATCGTAATTTGGTTTTACCCCCCTGGGGGGTTTATTTTGCCCCTTCTGGATTGGCGTCCCTTAATGGATTGTGGGCCTCTGTATCGCGCACGTGACCTGCGAGTAGCAAGTATGTGTCACCAACCGTGTTAACTGAGGAAGCGAGAAAAAAAATGATGGCGCCCACTTTTTTTGCACTTAGCACGTGCCACGTCCCAACGGTTGACCCAAAAATAGTACCATCGTCTGTCATCCGTTTTGCCGCGTCGAACAGTGCCACCCGCGACGAAATCGGCCCGGCCGTTTGGGCTCCACGTGCCAATATGCTCCGTCAGACAGACACACCCACACACACACACACACACACACACACACACACACACACACACACACACACACACACACACACACACACACACACACGCACGCACGCACGCACGCACGCACGCACGCACGCACGCACACACCCACACACCCACACACCCACCCACCCACCCACACATACACACATACACAAATACACACACACACACACACACACACACACACACACACACACACACACACACACACACACACACACACACACACACACACACACACACACACACACACACACACACACACACACACACACACACACGCACACACGCACACACGCACACACGCACGCACGCACGCACGCACGCACGCACGCACGCACGCACGCACGCACGCACGCACGCACGCACGCAGGCACGCACGCACACACGCACGCACGCACGCACGCACGCACGCACGCACGTACGCACGCACGCACACACGCACACACACACACACACACACACACACACACACACACACACACACACACACACACACACACACACACACACACACACACACACACACACACCTCCCACTTTACGAGCGACGGGCCGTCGCTCGTGGAAATCTTCGAACTCGGAAAAACATGTAAACATGTTTCTCATCTTTCTACGATTTTGAACTAGAGGCCGGCAATGCGATCGGGGCATTGCCTTGGGGTCAAAATCGTACGATAGTTCTGTAGTTTGGCCCCCAACCGGCCAGGCCACCGCTGACAGGCCGTTGCGGTGACCTCAGACTCTGACGTCACCACAAGCCGCCACTGGGCGGCGTGCCGGCCGGCTTTCAGTGCTGTGCGGCGCAGTAGCCTGCTGTGCGGCACAGTATCCACGTCTGGCCGGCACCAGCTGACGGCGGAGGCCCGCTCCTTCAAAATGGTAATTTGATTTTACCCCCTGGAGGGTTTATTTTGCCCCCTTCAGGATCGGCAGCCATTAATGGATTTTGGGCCGCTGTATCGCGCACGTGACCTGCGAGTATCAAGTCTGTGTCACCAACCGTGTGACCGGAGGAGGCGAAAATAAAAATAAAATGTTTGCGCCAACTTTTTGGCACTTGGCACGTACCACGTGCCATCTATTGACCCGCAAATGGTATCATCATCTGTGCCCCGTTTTGCCGCATCGACCGGTGCCGCCCGCGTCAAAATAGGCCCGGCCGTTTGGGCTCCACGTGCCAATATGCTCCGTTGGACACACACACACACACACACACACACACACACACACACACACACACACACACACACACATACGTGTGTACGGTGTAAGACGAGCACCTTGTCTGCACCGTGTATCTAGAGGACCACCTGTTGCGATTGCCTGAGGCCCGCCAAAATGCAGGCACTTAAAATGAGTGACGAATAGAGGTACCCTGACGTTTGAAATTTGTCAGAATCGTTTTAGGAAAGAAATGCCATGAGGTCGGAATGTCGAGGACCTCACCGGAATCCGAGGACCGGCTGTGTGAAATACGTGTACATTTCGTGAATTATGAGGACCGACAATCAGCTGATTATTCGCCCACTGAAAGTAGATCCCCGTCACAGCAAACTGCCTATCCGACGGATGGGCAACTCGGTCCAGATTTCAGGAAGTATTGTTCGGAAAAATTCCGTTATGGGGTCAAACGGCTTGTCACAATTTTCTCTATTCTATGAACATATGCAAATGTCATATCTTGTACGTACCCAGGGCCCCTGTCACACGCGTCGCCAGGCATTGTGAATTTACAGATACAGATATTGATTGAGGTCATCCACGTGCAGGCAAGTAGCCAAGGGGGGGGGGGCGGCGGGGGCGGCCGCGCCCCCTGGAGGCCAGGAAGGCCCTTTTCGGAGCGCGAGGGCTCTTTTCGGCGCGCTGCGCGCGCCGAAAAAGGCCGACGAGACCGCGCGAAAGAGGAATTCAGATGCCCTTTAGGGCCACCAGGGCCCTCTCTGAAGGCCCTTCGACGTTCAAAAGAGCCCTGTGCATGTCAGAGGGGCCCCTGACCAGACCGAAAGGGCCCCTGAGCGGGTCAGAGGGCCCCATGAGCACGTCGATTGGCCCCCTGAAAACGTCGAATGGGCCCCTAGCCAGCACAGAGGGCAGGTCGAGAGGCCCTGGGCCCTGGGCAGGTCGAGAGGCCCCTGAGCATGTCAACAGGGTGACATAGCGGCTAACGCAGTCCCCTGCCAGGTCATAAGGGCCCCTGAGCAGGTTAGAGGGTCTCTGGACAGACCAGAGGGCCCCTGGGAAGTTAAAAGGGTCCCTGTGCAGGTCAGAGGGGCCCCTGACCAGACCGAAAGGGCCCCTATGTGGGTCAGAAGGGCCCCTGAACATGCCGAATGGGCCCCTAGTCAGCAAGGAGGGGCCCCAGGGCAGGTCGGAGGGCCCTCGGCGCATGTCGCAAGGCGACAAAGCAGCCAGCGCAATCCCTTGCCAGGTTGAAAGGGCCCCTTAGAAAGCTAGAGGGCCCCTGGAGAGACCAGAGGGCCCCTGGAAAGTTAAAAGGGCCTCTGTGCAGATCGGAGGGGCCCCTGACCAGACCGAAAGGACCAATGGGCGGGTAAGAAGGGCCCCTGAACATGCCGAATTGACCCCTGGCCAGCACGGAGGGGCCCCAGGGTAGGTCGGAGGGCCCCTTGAGTATGTCGGCAGGGCGACAACGCAGCCAGCGCAGGCCGACCAGAAGAGTCGCTGGGCAGATCGGGGGGGGGGGGCTCCTGGGCAAGTCAGAGGGGCCCCTGGCCAGACCGAAAGGGTGCCTGGGCCGGTCGCAAGACCCCTTGAACATGTCGGATGAGTTCCTAGCCAGACTGGAGGGGCCCCTGGGCAGGTGGGAGGGGCCCCTGAGAAGGGGCGGCGTATTGCGGGAGCAGGGTACCCAAAATACCCCCAGTCGAAAATCCCGGGGGCATAAAGGCAATTTTCCCCCTCCCCATATTTTGGCCTGCTCAATCTGGGGGAAAAATGACCCTCCCCCACCCCTCCCCAGGATTTTCAACTGGGGGGGGGGGGATTTAGGTACCCTGCGCCCCGCAATAACGCCGCCCCTACCCTTGAGCATGTCGGTAGGGCGACAAAACAGCCAGTGCAGTCCCTGGCCAAGTCGGAAGGACCTCTGAACAGGCCGAAGGGCCCCTTGACACACATGAGGGGCTTCTTGAAAGGTCAGAGGAGTCCCTGGTGAGACCGGAAGGGTCAAAGCACGTGGAGATCACAGATGAAGATTAGATACAAAGAGGACTTACTCCACAATACAAATATTAAAAGCGGAGCTTTCGGGTATATTATAATACCCTTCGTCAGGGTGCTACAATATACCCGAAAGCTCCGATTTTAATTTGTCCTGTAGAGTAAGCCCTCTTTGTATTATATATATCTCCCACTCCACATCATGTCTTTTCTCTTCGCGGATCCCAGATGAGTCCCTGAACAGGTCGGGAGGGCGTTGAAAAGGTCAGAGGGGCCCTAGACAATCTGAATGGACCTTGGGCCTTTCAACAGTAAGAATACAGTTGTACAGGGAATCAAACTCAAAATTTTCGCGCCGCTTTGCGGTGCAATTTAACTACAAATTCAATTATATGCGGGTTAGGAAAAAAACTCGGCCCGTTTCTCGGCGCATTTATGTGTTATGTTGCTACTTTCCTATGTAATTGGGCAAAATAGTTCACTTTAGCACCTTTTTTACCGCACTTTTAAACGCACAACATAACAATTTTAGAGGTCCGCACCATACGCAATGCGACGCATTGATGAGAATGCATATCCAGGGCATAAGACTCAAAATGTTCGCGCCGCTCTGCGGCGCCATTTGTTTAAGAGTTCCAGGTATTAAGCATAAACAATATTCCAAGTTGGTACAACTGATTCCAAATTGGTGTCGCTCGTTCCAAAGTTGATATGGCAGTTTGCTAACTCCAGCTCCTAAAAGTTGGTATGGCCCATGCCATACCTATCATACTGCATTCTCCATCCTTGTAACGTGCCCTTTCATCCGTTTTTTTTTTGGGGGGGGGGGGGGGGCTTTCAACGCTTGGAAAGGGGGCCCTTTCAACGCTCGGGAAGGGGCCCTTTCGAGGCGCCCCCCCCCCCCCCTGGACGAAATCCTGGTTACGTGCCTGTCCACGTGGCAGCGGCTGTTACGTGTCAAGCCAGGTAAAGCCAAGTCAAATCAAGTACTTATCATCTGTGTGTGTGTGTGTGTGTGTGTGTGTGTGTGTGTGTGTGTGTGTGTGTGTGTGTCTGTGTGTAGGGGGGGGGGGGTCCAATTTTTGTCATGCAATACCGATAGTCGTAATGTTAAAAATTCCCATAAGTGTGGGGGCGACCCCCACTAGGTAGCGACAACCCTGGAGCTTGCACATTGTCTGTTTATGTAGTAATGACGCGCACGGCCACTGTAAAATGTGGTTGCTTGTACAGAATTGACCTCGGCTAACTTTACCATCGATCTGACCTGACGATATTGATGTTTCTAAGGGGGGGGCGAGTTATAGGTATAGCGTAGCGTTCCGCTTGGGAATATCCTGAGTAGCACCTAAATAGGTAATACGAATTCGCTAAATTGCATTTTGTATTGCAAATTGCAAATCTTGGATTTTATATCGGTAACCCCATATCACTTCAATTCTGGGGACTCCCCATTATAAGGCAATGGGCACTTAAATTCGCCTCTATTGCCTCAATTGACTCAATTTCAATTTCAAGTTGCCAAAGGTTTCAAATGCCTCATTTTGACATGTTTGGCATGAAACTGATACTCAAGATGTTCCCATCGGCGATTCTTGCCGACTCAGGTGAAATAATTAGGTACTCCGTGGGCCTTGCAGGGTCACCTGAGATCATCTGTGGTCATCAGCACTAATTTGCCCCTAACCCTCGACAGAATGGAGCCTTCAAATGTCATCATTGGATTTCTGGCGACAATGCCCGTGAGCTGATATGCAATATACCCCATTTAGGTTATTTGGTGACCTTGACCTGAGGTCAGTTTTTATTAATAGTTGAAAGAATAATGTCGGACTCAAATGTCAAGATGACATTTGAGTTCAAATGTCAAGATGGTCACCTCTATGGGGTTGCTGTACATAACTTACGCAAATCTGTTTTTGTATTACGACTTACTTTCTATGGGCCAACCGGGACGGTAACCCGCACTTGTCCCCGGTCCGGGATGGATCGTGGCGACGTCCCGGTTGGCCAGGCGGGCTGCCCCGAAATAATAGGACATTGCAAGCAAGTGCTTTCAACTTACTCCTTGCCAACTAAGCTTCATTATAATAAAAAAAAAGTCACAGGAATTACCTTCCTAATATCTGAATCCAGTATCCCGATAAATCATGTGCTGTGGCGCGGTGGTCAGTAGATAGCTACAACTAGCGTTTCGCGATCAAAGGGATAGGTGCTCTGATTTAAGCGTAAGCTTATGGACCAATCCTTTTGTTTTGATGGCAACGTGCACCAATGTGTCCATCCTGAATTTCACCTATTGTCAAGGCAAATAAATGTATGATGATGATGATGGTGATATTAATAGATCCAAATTTGTTAAATATCATGGAGGATCCTGGTCAGTGGATAGGAATGATTTTGAATGGGGAAAGAGAGAATTTCCCCTTTCTTCATGCAATACAATTTTAACAAATACCACTTCCCCTCTCATTTTTTTTTAGTATCCCTGATCCTGGATTTTCTTAGAGCTCTATTTGAAGAGCTTGCCAAATTATAGGTCAAATTTTGGATACCTAATGCCAACATTCTTGATCGATCAAGTATTGTTTCCAAAGTTTAGTGAAATGTATTTGCTGGATCTTGTTATCTTTTCCAGGTATCTTGGCACAATCTCTTTATCTCTTATCACATATAAAATTAAATGAACACAATTATATTTAAATATTCAATACTGGCATACAAACTGTGCCAATGTAAAATCATGTTGGATTCTGAAAAATAACATACAATTTGTGGCATACCCAGACCAAAATAGCCACAGTATCATGCATCTGTAGTTCTTGTGGTAAAATATTCAATACTGGCAAAAATACTGTGTCATGTAAAATCATGTTGGATAAAATTATTGCTCTCATATGGTCAGAACCAAAAATAATAATGGTGTTTTCTATCTTATTTGTGGAATATTGAATGATGCTTTGATTCTATTACCTACTTCAAATACGCAAAACATCAATTGTCCAAAACTATTTTGCAGCACCCATGGAATCAGCAAGTGATGTCATCATGGATGAATATGGAAACATTATTCTTGCATCCTTATAACAATGGGTACAACAAATATCAGTAGATGATGCAACGTTGCATGGTTCTCAGGACCTATTTTAAGGGAAAAACCACTGGGGGGGGGGGGGGGCAAAAAGGTACCCCCATTTTTGGGGATATCTTTTTGTGGCAAAAAGGTAGCCCCCATTTTTTCCCTCCGCGATTTTGCGACAGTCACCTTATTTTGGTATTCGAGCTTACGAAATTCACTTTTCGAATTCACAAAGGAAATTTTTTTTAGGACATTTTTCCGAGACAAAAATATTTCTGGGGTTCAAAAACCCCCAAAAAATAACAAATTCTAGATGGCCATTTGGAAGAGAATGACATTTCTTTTCTTTTGACGTTTTGTATTTGCAATTTGCTTTGAAACTCTATTACAAAAATCAAACATTTATTGTTCTTCCACCAAAAATGGAATAACATGACGTCATTAAAACGTTATTATCTCACCAAATACTTCATTAATTTCATTGAAATTTGGTGAGAAGACGTATAATTGATGTAGTATAAAGACTATAGGTTTCACGTTGATATCTATTCGAATTTTATAGTTATTGAGAAAATCCGGTAGGTGGCAGATTCGCCCCCCCCCCCCCCCCTCCCCCCAGCGGGGCGAGTGTCACCAGGACTGCTTGAATTGCATCAGGTGCGCTGTTTTGTCTCTCATTGAAAGCAAGGGATATATCAAAACTAAAATTAAATCACTTAAGAGAAAAACTTTCGTTTTCATGAAGTTTTCTCCTAAGATCATTGTTTTTCACGTTCAGTGCCGGGAACGCGCGGGGGGGGGGGCATACTTGTATTGCATGCCCCCCCCCCCTCCCCCAGATTCCTGTGGGGGAGGGCATTTTCCCCTGATGTCCGCCTCCTGGATCCGACAGTGGGGGCGGATACCCTCCCCCCTTAGGTTTTTTTGGAAATAGCGGAAAACGACGCCATTTCGCGCTGCCATTTTTGGTACAACTGCTTGCCTATCAATTGCCCAAATCCTGTTAATTTGTTTACCTTGGGTCTCCTCAGGTCAAGTTGCTAAGTCAAGTCTAGTGATTTCACCTCCAAAAAATGTAAGGTCGTGCCGGAGCCATATTGTTTGACTGATCATTTAGATACTCACAGGATTTAACCAGGTCATACACACCTACAATTCTGCTATTTCGGATGATTTTTATATCAGTGACCTAAAGTGAAGTATATTTTGTGACCTCCCAATTATAAGTCATTGGGGAAACATGAAAATGTATATAAATCCACAGGAAATTGCTAAATTTTCCCAATGTTCACCAGTCCCACATCTTTTGCAATCTACGGTTTTACGGATCTACGTGGCGGATCTACGGTTAGGCAAAATGGGCAATTGCCCCCCCCCCCCAACCGCCTGAAATCGGCGCAAGATCGACACATGTCCTGATATAGAAAACAATCTCTAAGCAACTTTTACTAAGGAAAGTTAGCTTTAAATCAGGTATCAATACATAAGCAAGCCAAATCCGATGCGTTTTCAGAATTGTGCGAGACTTTTTGGAAATTTCCCCCCCCCCCTCCCAAACCATACGTTCTGGATCCGCCAATGCAAAGATCCATGTAGTATTTTTATCCTGTGACCTCCACGTGGTAAAATATATTCACCCTGAGGTCATTCGTCATTTTTCTTCCATAACTTTGTATCGAACCAGTAAGACGCCGTAGTTGGCAGGGCATAGGGGTGCATTTTTTTCGGGGAACAGGGGCGCATTTTTTCCGGGGAACAGGGGCACATTTTTTTCCGGGAAATTGGGGCGCCGTTTCTTCGAACATACCCAGGGGCGGATCTAGGATTTTTCCGAATGGGGTGGGCGACTGACCCAGGGGGCGGCATTTTCGCCGTCAAAGGGGACGCCATGGGCCTAGAGGGGCGTTAAAGGTTAATTAATAAAAATACATTTTCCTGCAAAAATTGTCAATTCTCTTACGCTTACTCATTTGCAGTTTTTTCTCTCTAAAAAGTAAAATTATAAATGTATTTATAAACAGATACTGAATGTATTTGTATAGCACTCTCACATGTAGGTATGCCGTCCGTCAATAGCACGCATTTTCGTCAGCAGCACGTATATTCGAGTGCGATCGTGGATGTGACTAATTCTGTCACGGCTAGGTCATTCACCTCTCTCTGGCCTGCTGAAATATACCCCCCCCCCTCTCTCTTTCTCTCTCTCCTCTCTGACCTGCCGAAATCTACCTAGCCCAATCTCTGCCTGAATCTATACCTGATGGAAGTGGTAGATAATATTGTCTACCACTTCCATCAGATGCCGACGCTTCCATCTTCCACGGACGAAGAGGCGCCTCTCGTCCAAATTCCATCGTAGCCACGTCGTTGCGGTGCTTGTTGAAGTTCTTCTCCGTAGCGCCAGGGACGTAGCCAGGGGGGGGGGGCACGGGGGCCATCCCCCCCCCCCCCCCCCCTCCCTCTGAGCAAAATAAATGCACACTAGATAAAATGAGATCTCTGACGACCCAACCATACCCCTCCCCCCCCCCCCGTCAACAAGGTATGGCTGAGGATCGATTTTGTTTACTACCGGGTGCCCCCCCCCCCTCCCTGATAAAAATCCTGTTTACGTGCCTGCGTAGGGCATTTGACAATCGCGCCCGCCTGACTTCTTCTTGCACCAAGAAGAGTTGGCAGGGAGAGATGTTCGAGTTGATGCATGGGGCTGACTCGTGCTAACTCGTCCTATTTACCCTTGACTGGGATGACCTGTATCGGTGGCAGCGGCCTGAGTAAGATGAAGTCAATGCGCGGGGAGGACCGTGCCGAAAGTTTGTGACACGTAAATCCATGACTTTAAATTCCGCCTGTCAGCAAATATTGCGCGATCGGATATGGTCCATGCAAACAGCTCTGCTTAGCGAAGGGCGCCGACACCTTCAAACGTAAGGTTGGAACAAATACAAATATGCGCTCAGCTTTAGCTGACAGCACGAGGATAGACTGTTCACCGTACTTCCAGGAGCTTCTCCGTCTCGGCATTCAACTTTTTTTTTAGCGGAAGTCATTTAGGGCAGTCCCTGCCCCGTCCGGAGTGATAAATCATTCTACCTCAATTGAAGGAACATTATCACAGAAACTATTGTTCTTCTAGTCTCCCATGAGTGACACTCAGTGGCGTGCGTAGAAATGCACAAAGGGTCGACTTCAGGGCCATCACTTGGTCTGAGGGGCCCTAGGTCTGAGGAAGCCCTTTGTCAGCCTGAGGAGACCCTTTGTCAGCCTGTGCGCCATTATGTTCCGAATGAGGGGCCTTTGGTTGGCGTGAGGGGCCCACGGACGGGTTGAGGGGATCCTCCAGCGCCCCGAAGGGGAACTTGGTCGGCCTGATGGGTCAAGTCAACCTGAGTGGTCCTCGGTCGGCTTGAGAGGACCTCGATCGGCCTGAAGGAGAACTCGGTCGGATTGAGCGGGGCCCCTGTCAGCCTGAGGGGCCCTCGTGCGGCATGAGGGGCCCTTAGATGATTTATAGGCCTGATAGAACCCTTGCCATGCCTGAGCGGATCCCAGGCTGGTCTGAGAGGGCGATTGTCGAGGCCTGAGAGAGCCTCGCACCTCCAGCGGTCACTGGCCAGAGGGGCGCCGTCACTGGCCTGAAGGGTGCCGCCATTGTCTGTGCCCATTGGCCGAAGGGGCATCGTAACTGGCCGATGGGGCGTCGTTACTGGCCGCAAGAGTGGCGTCACTGGCCGGAGAAGTGCCATCACTGGCCAGATGGGCGTCGTCACTAGCCGAAGGGACGCTGTCACTGGTCAGATGGGCGCCGTCATTAGACGGAGGGGCGCCGTCACTGAACAGCGGGGCGCCGCCATTGGGTGGAGGGGCGCTGTCACTGGCCAGAGGGTCTCCGTCATTTGCCGGTGGGGCGCCATCACTGGCCGGAGGGGCGCCGTCATTGGCTGCAGGGGTGCAGTCACTGGCCGCAGAGGGACGCCGTCATTTGCCGGTGGGGCGCCGTCACTGGCCGGAGAGGGGCCGTCACTGGTCAGAGGGGCGCCGTCACTAGCCAGAGGGGCGCCGTCACTGGCCGGAGGGGCACCGTCTTTGACAGGGGATGCCCTTACTGGCCGCAAAAGCACCGTCACTGGCCGGAGGGGCGTCCTCACTGGCCGGAGGGGCGCCGTCACCTGGCCATAGGGCGGCACATGGCTAGGTAGCGGCACATGGCTAAGGGGCGGCACATGACCAGGGGGCGGCAACTGGCATGAGGGCGGCATCTGACCTGAGGGCGGTGCCCCGCCAGAACGCGGTACGTGACCTGATGACGGGACCTGGCCTGAGGGTGGCACCTGCCTTGAGGGCGGCACCTGGCTTGAAGGTGGCACCTGACCAGGGGGCGGCATCTGGCCTGAGGGCATCACATGACCTGAGGGCGGCACATGACCTGAAGGCGGCACCTGGCCAGGGGCGGCACCTAGCCTGAGGGCGGCTCCTGGTCTGAATGCAGCAAATGGCAGATATCCAACCCTGTAAGCATGTCTATTTCCGCGCATTCGGCGCGGAAATTGGTCTGCTTGCGAGGCCCTTCCGCGCCTTCGGTGCGGAGGGGGGTGCAGGGGGGGGGGGGGGGCACCGCCCCCCTCTGTATCCACCCGCAGGGCGCGGCCGTCCCCCGCGGCCCCCCTGTATCCGCCCCTAGGGGGCACACGTCCCCCCCCCCTGTGGCGGAGCCCCTGCCTAACTACACACCAAATGTGAACACAATCGGTTCAGCAGTTGCCCCCACCCACTCCAAATTGTGTGGCGACGTTTCTGATCCAACAACCCCCGATCTCCGCCACTCTGCCGCTAATGAGCAATTGTTCAAAGGATATTGAAATTCAAGATATTCCGGAAATAATTTAAAGATACTTATTTTGGTTGGGAAATTCTAAAACTTACGAATATCATGACATTTGCATTGGATTTGTATACATTTATCACCAGGTAAGCATATTTTATTTTAATTGAATACCTATCAATCGGAAACTGACATGGAAATAATGAAATCAGGGTGGGCAGCATTTTTTGACTGGGGGGGGGGGGCAAAACGGCTCACTGCCCCCCCCCCCCCGTTACCATGTTAAAATAGGCACTGATGGTTCTGGAGTACAATTATTCAGACACCCCTATCTTCATGTGTAGCACTCATTGTACCAATCATAAAATGTGTTGTGTTGAAAATGTGCTGTGTGTTGACACAATGTGCTGCGTGTTGACAAAATATGTTGCATGTTTACCAAATGTACCAGAGTGCCGATTTTTATCAATATTGTTAGTCACCGAGGCGTGAGAAAAAACTTGTTTTTTAGAGTAATTGGCCATAAGAGCGCGAAAAATGGAAGTGAGTTAGCCTGGCTCTTTGTCGGTGTCAACCTCGAGGTTTTTTCACCTCTGGCCAGCCCCACCGTTACCCAAATTTCCACCTACCACCTATTGCCTACCAGAGGTGCGTTACTGAATCTATGCCCTCAGCTTCATTCTCTTATTTCTTTTCTCTTACAATTTTACTTGTTTGGTGCTTTGGATGGTAGCAGATCCTTTCCAAATATAAACGCCTATCACTATGCAGCCGTGCCCCGCAGTGGCAAAAATCTGTATCCTTACTTTCCTTCTGATAGGTAACGTGGCAAACCACCGGTAAAAAGGTGGATCAATAATACAACACATCACATTAATTAATGAAACACATGAAAGCCTTACCTCCAGTTGCAGATGAATAATTTTCAACCCAGCCCCGACTCAGCACACGCGTCAACCGCACAAATATGGCACAAACGTGTAGCTTACGAACGGCCAGGCCGTTGTCATCCCAATGCCTATAAGCTGATCTATAATCTGCGCTGATGACGTCACCAGGGGTACTACTTTTTGGATGCCTGAGTTTCCTTGTCATTAATATGAGACTTCATACTGTCTAACATGCATTATTGACGTTGTAATAATGTACGTTAGACATGTATGACACTTGCGAAGTAGTGTTTCATATATTTAGCTTGCTATGCCAGATATAAGTGTTCCCCCGGTGACGTCATGACAGATACCTGCGCGGCAGGGACGAGTCTACCTTATCTCTATGACCTTGACGAACAGCTATCTCTGTGGCCTTGACGAACAGCAGGACTTCTCCGCAGAAAATATAGTTTCGTAAAGTAAGATTCAAATACCTCAAATTTCATAAGAAAAATGAATTAAATATTTCCGCCGGCTAAAATAATTAGTTATATTAATTAGGAAGTAATGAAAGCAACGAATTTCCAATAATTCTGAAATAGAAAAACAAGAGAGGTTCATGCGCGGATCATGGTGGTGCCATTCAATATGGCTGCCCCCACAGTCGTCTGAAGTTCACACACGTCAGATTGAAGCGACGTTCACACACATTCACACAATATGTGTGAAAAAGTAAGGTTTTCGTACATGTTGAGGACCATCTCAAAATTAAGTCAGATGACCGGGAAGACGTTAATTATCGGTTCTTGATTAGCTTTAAAGTCGAGGACCGGCTTTCGGTCCTCGACATACACCGGTGGTCCTCGACTTACCGGTGTGTGAAGGGCAAATGTCCTCAACATACACCGTTCACACACTCACACACACACACACACACACACACACACACACACACACACACACACACACACACACACACACACACACACACACACACACACACACACACACACACACACACACACACACACACACACACACACACACACACACAAACAAGCTCCTCCTACTTTCCGAGCGACGGCCCGGTGGAAATCTTCTAACTCTGAAAAACATGTAAACATGTTTCTCATCGTTCTACGATTTTGAATAAATCCACATCGCTACAGAGGTACACTGAGAGCTCTTCAATCCACAGCGCACATGCCACATCTACCCAGCCCACTGGCGCGCCCTCTACAACTCCCGCCACCGACCGAAGCGCTACGCTCCGGTCGGTGGCGTCTCTTACCGTGATACATGTCTGACGCCTAGCAACGAAGTGAAAAATATCGGTCTTATTTTTGACCGGCATCTGTCCTGGGACGCACATGTTCGAGCCCTCTCGCGTAAGTGCTGTGGTATCCTAATTGCCCTTTCCCACCTTCGTCATTACCTTCCTCCCGAGACCCTTCCTGAAATTGTTACTGCCTTGGCCATCTCGCACATCCGCTACTGCCTTGCAGTATATGGGAACGCCACTGCCAAGAATCTTGCCGCTATCCAAAAGATTGTGAACTTTGCTGCCCGGGTCATCTCAGGCAAGCGTAAATTTGATCATGTGTCTGATGTGCGAGATACACTCGGCTGGCTCGAATCCCCCAAACTTTTCCACTATTAGTCCTTATGCCTTCTTCACAAAATTATCAGTGCCAGAGAACCTGAATGCATCGCCCGCCATATATGTGCCAACCGAGACAATCCTGCTCATGCCCGCTCAACCCGACAGGATCATCTCCTACAGTTACCCGCTATCCGCACAGAGGCCGGGCGGCGTCGATTTATGTACAGGGTCCCACAGCAGATGAACGAGTTGCCAGCGGACATTCGGGGCTTGAAGGGAGCGCACTTTAGCACGAGGCTGAAGGCTTACCTACGTGATCTCGGTGGCATTTAATCCGTGTGTTTTTAGTGTTTTAGTGTCATTTTAGCATTCATCCGTTGTTGTCATGTTTCTAATAGTCATGTCATAGTTGGCCTGTGTATGTCTGCGTTCGGTACGAGTGTGAATGTTTTACATGCATGTCATTGTCCTATTTTACTGACGAGAGGGCCGTAATAGCCACAGTTGATGTGGATGGCCTTTAATAAAGTACTACTACTACTACTACTACTACTACGCCTCCTGCCTCCCCCGCTCCACCAGCACACCGGCGCAATCCTTCGGGTGGAGGAATACGACAGGCCTGCCGTGGGCGCCGGGCCGCGGCTCGTTCAGACAACGGACCTGCTGCTGCTGCAGCGAGGCCACCGCCTGGGCGATGTTGTCCACCTCGATACAGATGTGGTGCATGCCGCCCGACGGGTTATTGTCCAGGAAGTTCGTGATGTGACTATCGGGCCCGAGCGGGTGCATCAGCTCCAACTTGGTGTTGCCCAGGTTGATGAACACGGTGCGGACTCCGTGCGCCGGCAGCGCCTCGGCCTCGCTGACATCAGCCCCCAGAACATCCCTGAATAGAGTGGTGGATTTCTTCAGGTCGGGTATGGCGATGGCCACGTGGTTGAGCCGACCCAGTTCACATTGTTCTGTGTGACATGACAGTGTTATGTGTGACACTGCAGTATTCTGTGTGACATGGCAGTGTTCTTTGTGATATGACAGTGTTCCGTGATACATGACAGTGTTCTGTGTGACATGACAGTGTTCTGTGTAACATGACAGTTTCTCTGTGACATTGCAATGTTCTGTGTGACAGGACAGTGTTATGTGTAACATGACAGTGTTCTGTGTAACATGACAGTTTCTCTGTGACATTGCAATGTTCTGTGTGACAGGACAGTGTTATGTGTGACATGACAGTGTTCTGTGTAACATGACAGTTTCTCTGTGACATTGCAATGTTCTGTGTGACAGGACAGTGTTATGTGTGACATGACAGTGTTATGTGTGACATGACAGTGTTATGTGTGACATGACAGTGTTATGTGTGACATGACAGTGGTATGTGTGACATGACAGTGTTCTGTGTAACATGACAGTGTTATGTGTGACATGACAGTGTTCTCTGTGATATGGCAGAGTTATGTGTGATATTGCAGTATTCTGTGTGACATGACAGTGTTCTTTGTGATAGACAGTGTTCCGTGATACATGACAGTGTTATGTGTAACATGACAGTATTATGTGTGGCATGACAGTGTTATATGTGACATGCCAATGTTCTGTGTGGCATGACAGTGTTCTGTGTGACATGACAGTGTTCTGTGTGACATGACAGTGTTCTGTGTAACATGACAGTGTTCTGTGTCACATGCCAGTGTTCTGTGTTACATGACAGTGTTATGTGTGACATAACAGTGTTCTGTGTGACGGGACAGTGTTATGTGTGACATGACAGTGTTCTGTGTAACATGACAGTGTTCTGTGTCACATGCCAGTGTTCTGTAATACATGACAGTGTTCTGTGTAACTGTGTGACATGCCAGTGTTCTGTGTTACATGACAGTGTTCTGTGTAACTGTGTGACATGACAGTGTTCTGTGAGACATGACAGTGTCCTGTGTGACATGACAGTGTTATGTGTGGCATGACAGCGTTATGTGTAGCATGATAGTGTCCTGTGTGACATGACAGTGTGTGATTGTGTAACATGACAGTGTTATGTGTGACATGACAGTGTTCTGTGTTACATGACAGTGTTCTGTGTAACATGACAGTGTTCTGTGTAACATGACAGTGTTATGTGTGACATAACAGTGTTCTGTGTGACAGGACAGTGTTATGTGTGACATGACAGTGTTCTGTTTGACATGACAGTGTTCTGTGTGACAGGACAGTGTTCTGTGTGACATGACAATGTTCTGTGTAACATGACAGTGTTCTGTGTCACATGCCAGTGTTCTGTGTTACATGACAGTGTTCTGTGTAACTGTGTGATATGCCAGTGTTCTGTGTTACATGACAGTGTTCTGTGTAACTGTGTGACATGACAGTGTTCTGTGAGACATGACAGTGTCCTGTGTGACATGACAGTGTTATGTGTGGCATGACAGCGTTATGTGTAGCATGATAGTGTTCTGTGTGACATGTCAGTGTTATGTGTGACATGATAGTGTTATGTGTGACATGACAGTGTTATGCGTTATATGACAGTGTTCTGTGTGATATGTCAGTGTTCTGTCTAACATGGCAGTGTTCTGTGTGGTATGACAGTGTTTTGTGTGACATGACAGTGTTCTGTGTGACAAAACAGTGTTCTGTGGGACATGCCAGTGTTCTGTGGGACATGACAGTGTTCTGTTTGACATGACAGTGTTCTGTATGACATGTACGTGTTCTGTGTGTGACTTGGCTTTGTTCTGTGTGACATGACAGTGTTCTGTGTGACATGAAAGTGTTATGTGTGACATGGCAGTGTTATGTGTGACATGACAGTGTCCTGTGCGGCAGGACGATGTTCGCCGATGAGGACGAGTGGAAAGAGCGTGTGGCAGGGATTCTTGACATGGTCTACATCGGCTGCTCCGAGGGCATGTGCCCCTCGGGACATGAAGGCGACGATCCCCTTTCGAAAGATCATATACTGAAAATTCTCCAACTGGTGAGATATGTGTTGAGTTAACGGCAAGTTAAGTACCTCATTGAAGTGAACGAAAGTAATTTGATGATGGTGTCACGAAATGGCGACTTTTTAGTTAACCCGCGCACTGCAGGGGGGTTGATTTCCGCCTCCCCCCTCAGGTTTTTCGCAGATAGCGAAACAACGGCGGCGCGCAGCGCCGCCAGATTTTGACACTCCTGTTAGGACATCAATTGCGCACACTTTGAGAGAAAAAATAATATCGGGTCATCTCAGGTCAGGTCAACAGACCAGGTCAAGTGACCCCACCTCCAAAAATGTTTGCAGTTGTGCCAAAGCCAGAGTTTCTCATTGATCAGTTTGACACTTACAGGATGTCATGAAGGAATACGTACTTAAAATTATTTTATCTTGAAATTTTGGTATCGGTGACTTAACCCGCGCGGCGCTGGGGGGGGAGTAAATTTTACCCCCCCCCCCCCCCCCCCCCCCTCCCGGATTTTCTCCATAACTTGACAACTATGACAGATATAAAAGTGAAACTTACGGTAGCTTATGGTGCATCAATTCTACGTCTTCTGCCATTTTTTTTTTTTAATTCGTGAAAATTTGTGGCAGATAATGACGTTTTAGTGACGTCATGCCATGTCATTTTTGGTGAAAAAACGTTAAATGTTTGAAAAATCGTAGAAAATAGCGAGTTACTGCAAATTGCAAATAAAAGGCGTCAGAAGAAGGGAAATCAGATTGTCTTTGACATGGCTATCTTAGATTTTCAAAACTTTGGGTTTTTGACCCCCAAAAATGCAAAAAACTTATTTTTGGGGAAGAATTTCCACAAAAGTTTTTTGTTTGAAGATTTTCAAAAAAACGGAAGATATATTAGAGAACCGAGTATGAACGATGTTCAAACCAAATTTCAAAGCAATTTATTTATTTTTGACTGACTTATGGCTCTCTAAGAACAAGTAACTCATGACGTCATTTTTTTATTGCGTTTTTTTTGGCTTTTACTGACCAGATACAGACAAATAAATGCCACCACTGTATTTCGAAGACAAAACTAGTCTAGAAACATGCAATGTTTATTTAGATTAATCAATTTAAAATTTTGACCTTATTGTGACCTGACCTTGACCTGAGGACGATTATATGGTGTCAGGCTGTGAAAATGGTTGCTTCTATCGAATTATACGTGTAAAATAACCCATACAACATGTGTCGCATGGCTTTCGTAGACCTGTGACCTTGTGTGACCTGACCTTGACCTTGACCTTTGCTTACAATTTCGCTTTTACTTATGCGGGAAATGCATTATACACTCTGGAGCACTTTGTGAGATAACAGTTGCAATATAAGGCTTTGGATGGAAAGAATAGCCCCAAAAACTCAAATACTTACATTTTACATTTGACCTGACCGTGACCTGACATGTGACCTTATTTTAAGAATTTCGAGTATGCATTCGATTCTTCTCGTTGAGAGCTTGCGATCGCCGCATTGCGCGTCTCGCTGCGGTTATTGGTTCGGAATATACGAGGGGGGGGGGGGGTAAAATTTACCCCCCAGCGCCGCGTGTTCGGCTGGAGACCCCAGCGCCGCGCGGGTTAAGGTCAGGTAAATTTCGTAACCTCCCCATAATAAGTCAATGGGGAAATATACAAATGCTTCCTATTTCTAGGATATGTATGATATTAGTCCAATTACTTCTGGATCATGTTATTATAGGATATTCTTGATGATCCGAATGTAATTTTTGTTCAGTGACCCCTATGGGGTCATTTGGGGTCATGCGATTTCACCATCACTTGTTGTCAATAACTTCCGACATAATGAAGGTACAGAAGTAAAACAGACAACAATGTGTTTGTCTCGTCAAGACACTTCTTTCCATATGCAACATGCCCTACTTGGCTCACCACTTGACCTTGACCTGAGGTCAAATTTTAAAGTTAACTTAACAAGGTTACCTTGTATATCAGGTAAAGTGCCTTGACGAGATAAACACAATGCCGTAAACAGTTTTCTGTTATCTTTGTTAAGTAAACAGTAAATAGCGAAAAATGATTTTGCAAAAAACAGCATTTTTTCCCCTTTTTTGACCTCTGGAGCCTCAAATATTGACCTGAAATCAAATTTGAGGACACTTTGTCGATTACAAATTTCACTGGCTGGCGTTTGCTTTTTCTGTTTGTTTCTAACTGGCATAGTTTCTGAGATATATGGGAATTTTTGGAGCGAAGTACTAAAACAGGACAAAAACTGGAAAATTTGACCTTTGATGACCTCTGGTGACCTCAATTTTGACCTGACCTAAAAAAATACTGAAATACTTTCGATATAACTTGTATCAAGCTATAAAATACAGTTTTCTGATTGTCGCTACGTAGCGTCGTTTTTTAGATCTCACAGGGGGTCGGAAATCAACCCCCTGCAGTTCGTGTTCGGCGCAAACCCCCTGTAGTGCGCGGGTTAAGAGGCATCTTCTAATTGCAGACATTTTTCAGTTGACATCAATACAATTGGTACATTGCTAAATTGGGCTGCTGTTCTTGATTCAGCTGAATGTTTGTTTAAAACCTTTAAATGACAGCAACTGGCAAATAAGACGGATTCTGGTATTTTCCATGAAAAAATGACAGTGAGATTGGCTTGTCATCCAAAGTCAACTTCGTTAAACAAGGATACAACACTCAAGGAGAGCATGAACGAACTCGGTGTCAGTTGTAGGTATAGTACTCAAATGTGAATACCTTTGATCACTGGAAATCCATATTATGTAAACAAGCTCTTCGGTTGCATGACTGTCGTTGTTTGGTTCTGTTCACAGACGGCTCCATCATGTGAAGAGATGATGTTTAAGTGTTCCTGGAGGGGCTCCAACTACCCATGCTCTGAGCTTTTCAAAACGAGTCATACCGACTTTGGCTACTGCTGTTTGTTCAACCCAGTCTACGACGAGTCAAAGTACGTTGGTCAAACGGACTGCCGTTCATTAACCCACGCACTGGAGGGGGGGGGGGGTGAAATCCGCCCACCCCTCCTGTTTTTGTGTGTCAATATCTCCTGATTTTACCGGGCGATATGTATCATTTATGGTGTACCTGTTCACAAATAAACGGCGCGTCGTCTACAGTAAGACAAATAAAAATCGGCCGAAAACGTTTGCGTTATAAGCCATCAAAGTAAAATAAAACTTCAAAATGTCTACAAAATGACCGCAATGAAAGGTTGATATGTAAATGACCTGAGGTCAAATGCAACTTCCATCATCCCTATTGTATCATGAGACTTAAAACAAAATCATTTTAGCCCATTTTGGGGGTATATATATACATGCAATCACTGCGTTCCATAACAATGTCAAGCCAAGGAGCGCATAAGAAACAAAATGTAGCATATTTGATCCCATTTGACCTTGAAGATATTGACCTAGGGTCATTCATTTTTCACAAAACAGAGTACCCCACAGAACCTCTCTACCCTACAAATTTCGTTCTTGTAGGGCAGGGCGACTAAAATGGCGACTTTCGTATGGGGCCGATATTTTAGGGTGGGAGGAATCCCTCCCCCCCCCCTCCTCTTCCAGTGCGTGCAATTATCATAGGTCCTCCAGGTCGAGTGTTAACCTGCCATTGACTGGGGAGGGGGGCGTTTAAAGCCCCCTGCTGAATTTTCGCAATAGCTGAAAAACTAATAGCGCTATCAACATGACACTTAAGCCTTCTTATACATCATTTTGACGTCTTGTGTGCAAAAACGAAGAAATTTAGTCCATTTTTTTAAAAAGAGTTATAGCGCATTTAGTGACGTCACTACACACGAGTTTTACACCAAAATCAGCTAAACTTTGCCAGGCCGTACAAATGTCACATTTGAAGCAAAATGCAGTCCAAAAACGCCAAAAGATAGCACATTGCAACGGCTACCAAAAACAAAAACCCCAAAAAAGTTTTTTTTTGGGAAATTATCACTAAATCAAAATTTTATCAAATATTCAAAAACCGGAAGATATGTCAGAGAACCATACATAGGAAACTACAATACCAAATTTAAAACTGATATCCCTATTTTTAACTGACTTATGACATCTATAGTATGGGTAACTCATCACGTCATATTTGTTAATTGCGGTTTTTGGCTTTTATTGACTAGGTACAGACAAATATATGCCACCACTGTATTTCTGAGACAAAACTGGTCCAGCAACATGCCTTTTTGTGAAGATTTAACAATTAATTTTTTTGACCTTCGGTGACCTGAACTTGACCTGAAATTGACATTTACTTCACGTAAATGAAGTCAGGTGGTAAATTGACTATCACTATCGAATTATACGTATAAAATAACTCATAAAACATGTGTTGCATGACTTTCGTAGATATTTTGAGCATAGTGACCTTTTGTGACCTGACCTTGACCTTGACCTTGGCCAAAAATCTCACTTAAGCTCATGCCGGATATGTATAATACCTTTAGAAGCACTTTCGAAGGCTTTGGATGGAAAGTATGGCCCCTGAACTCAAATACGCCGATTTTGACCTTTGACCTGACTGTGACCTGACATTTGACCTCATTTTGGCATTTGTGAGCATGCTTTAGATTCTTTTCATTGAGATCTTTCGATCGCCGCCTTGCGCGTCTCGCTGCGATCATTGGTTCGGAAGATAACCAGAGGGGGGGGGGGGGCGTTTAACGCCCCCCCCCCCCCCAGTCAATGGCGTTCTGCTGAGACCCCATTCAATGCCGGGTTAAGCCGCTGTTGACTGGCAGGCAGCTCAGCCGATTGCCATTTCCTGAGGCCAGTGATCGCCCCATTTGCTATTTTTCGAACTAATGCTCGCATGGAGACATGAAAGGCAACTATAGGAAGTTTGTATCAAGATTCAAGTATGCATACTTAAAGCATTTAAATTAGAGCCATGTCCCGGGACAGGGAAGGGTTCAACTTGATGTTTTGACTTGATGTGCTAAACTACGATCATGCCAAATATAGTCTTTAATTTTTGTTCTTGTCGGTTGAAAACCACAATTTTATCTTTCATGATGACAGTTTCCACGATTGGAATACAAACTCGAGTTTTTCAAGTTGAAAAGTTTGGCTGCTTTTACTACCGAAGTCTTACGTAATGACACAATTACAGTCATAGTCATAGTCAGTTTATTTGTGAATCGTTCCAAAAATGTGGTTTACTATTTGATTTGAGTCAGATCACATAGTAAAAAAACATACACGAAGCATGACAAAAGAATAACACTAAATAAAACATCCGCAAATTCAAGTACCATGCACAGTTAAAACTTCTGCTGGCTGCTGGCTACATGCCACGATTGAGCCGGCGCAGAAATTCACCATGCGTCCGAGAGCCCGCGATGCCCGGCGACAGGCGATTCCAGTCCGAGGCTGCGCGATACGAGAACGTCCGGCGGGACATTAACCGTTTTCACGAAGGATTTTACGTTTGGAGCGATTGGGGCGTTTGGGGCGTTTGGGGCGATTGGGTCTATAGCTCGTAAGAACAAGGCTTTTCCCGGTTATTTTTGGTATCAATCGCAATGTTATGAATTCATGAATAAGTATATGCTCTTACAATGCAATATTTCCCGTTAGTTTGCTTTGAATATTCAAATTCAGGAGCAAATCTGAAAATTTTGTGTTGTGTTAGTTCCTTCTACAAAACATACCGCAAACGCCCTAAAAAGAGGCTAAAAGTATACTAGTATACTACCTTTGATTAAATAAAATACGCAAT
This sequence comes from Chirona hameri, assembly GCA_036785665.1. Classification (NCBI taxonomy): domain Eukaryota; kingdom Metazoa; phylum Arthropoda; class Thecostraca; order Balanomorpha; family Balanidae; genus Chirona; species Chirona hameri. The sequence goes on along the minus strand of JAXIVJ010004250.1, from coordinate 43,724 downwards.
TGACAGTTAGTTAGGGCAAAATCGAAGATATTAATGACAAAGAAATATAATATTATGATGAAAATGCAATAAAATGTCAAAAGCATAGACAGGCCTTAATTCATTGTCGCTCCGTCCCGCTGAGATCGTCCAATTTAGAGCGGTAACTTCGTTGGTTTCTGAAAACCGGAACAATCCTTACTCATTTATTTACGCAACGAATCACACTAAATGTTCTTGATTTGATCAATTGATTAATTGATGAGTCACATAAAAAGCTGAAAGAACCTCAGAAAAAGCACTTATAAGCCCACGAAACATGCGTGCTTTCTGCAGCCACTGGTACTGAAAACTCAAAAATGGCTGCTCTAAATCGAACAGACGGCATGGCTGGGCGCAGACCACGGCTCTGCACATGCGCAACGTGACGTCAGGCAACCGGCTGGCTCGTCGCCATGGTAACGGGCCGGCTGGCGCCGGAGTCACGTGGTCGCGATGGTTACCGGGCGGCGGCGCCTGCGCGGAGCCAGCGCAGAGCCGGAGCCAGCATTCTCGTCATCTTACAGCAAATGATCAAAACGAAATCGCTAATTATCATTAATCCTTGCTATCAAAAAGGAATATGACTGAAAATATGAATGGACTAATTCATCTAGTTTTCATTGAAATAAGCTATTATTCCTGAAAATCATGTCGTTGCAAAATATTACCATTTCCCGAACCCCGCACATCCGGGATTCGAGCAAGATGGAGTCTCACCAAACGCCCCAAACCACCACAGCCATCTGGCATCACCAGAGCTAGTTTAAGATGAAATTGTTAATTTTAAGTAAACTATGGTGTTATCCTTAAAATGGAATTTCCAGAAAAATGCATTAATTCATAAAGTTGCGATTGATATAAAAAAAAATCACCGGGAAAAGGCGTGTTCTTACGAGTTATAGACCCAAATTAACCCAAAACGCCCCAATCGTCCCAATCGCCCCAATCGCCAGAAACGCCCCAAACGCCCCAAACGCAAAATCCTTCGTGAATACGGCTATTGACAGGCGGAAAGCTGGCGGTTCCAGCATGTCTGCCAACGTCGCCCGAGTTGTGCGCTGCGATTCAGCGGCACGTGTCGTAAACAACGAGCGGATTGCCTCTGGAGTACGCGGATCCATCAGCACCCTAAATACGCCAATCCTGTCATGGTGGGTGACAAGGTCACGCACACTGCGCCAACCCAGCGCCCCCATGGTCGGCGAGATATGGTAACGCACGCGGGCTCCCGAGACAACTCTGGCCCCGAAGTTAACCACTTTCCGCACCCTGCGCAGATGACACTGTGCAGCCCCGCCCCAGACTGAGAGGCAGTAATGGATAGGCGGAAAGACGTGACTCTGGATAAGGGGCTTTCGGACATCGGGTGTGAAACGATGACGAATTGTATACAGACAGAGAAGGATAGAATTGCACTTTTTGACAACGTTGGACATGTGCTTTTCCCAGGATAGGTTTGAGTCGACCGTCACACCAAGCATCTTCACGAACGGGGATGGTGTTAGTATATCACCACTGACCAGATATGTTAAGATGGAAGGATGCGGTTTTCTTTAGATTTTGGTCTGTGCCGGCCAGAAGCAATGTAGTCTTGGATGGGTTCATTTTCAAGGAATTGCATGTAAAATAGGATTGAACGGTGAGGATGGTCTCCTCCCGCCGAGTTTTTAGGAAGGTTAGATCATCAGGATGCGCAGAGTCCAGAGCTGGGTATCGTAGGCATAGGATATTAGACGGCCGTGGGGGAGATAAGACGGTAGGTCCGTCGAATGACGTTGTCGGTATGCATATTGTGAAGACGATAGAAGATGAGATGAGACAAGATAAGTATCCCAAAAGTTATACTGAGTATCCCAAAAGTATTGATAAAAGTAAAGTATTGTATTAAAACATATTGGTGAAATCATTTGTGTTTTGCCCATCTGATGTAAAACTGATATAGGAAAATCTACGCTTTGTTTCACGTTGATAAGTATGTTTTTGAGCTAATGCAATTGCTGGTCAAGAGGCAATATCGTCCATGCAACCGTGTCTTATTAAAAAGACCGACACACCTTCGTCAACCATATCAAATGAACACTACTGGACCGCCGCCATGGTGCTACCAGCATAAATTTAAACCTTATTTGGTCGATAGCCACTGAGTGTCACATTTACTCTAAGACTAGTTGATCTTCCTTTTAACTGATAAGTCTGGGAATAATAATACTGATGATGATGATGAGATATCGGCCACGAAATATCTGATAAAATTATATATTTTTCGATTGAGTCAGTTCATCAGCATGCCATGCAAGCTGGAATGGGAAGTTGCAGGTCCTCGCTGTCGTTCGCCTCAACATTGGCACCTGTTTCAGGGAGAATGAAGTCAAGCACTCTGGTGCCGGGGACACAAACGGACTAACGGTCATGATCGACGCCAGACGCTATGAATACTTTATGTCACAATTCCTCTCCGTTGGTTTCAAGGTGGGTGCTGCCTAGTGCCTAAAGCGTTTTGAATATGATATATAAATGAAAAACGGTGAAAAGCATCGATACGGCCATCATATCAAAGTAGATAACAAGAGTCACGCATTCCGTGCATTCGGTGTATGTAGAAACTACAGAATATTGCCCTTAATAATATCTAAGTATTTGGAGAACGCGCGGCGCAGAGGCTACAGAACGTTTGGCTTATACAGTGCATGTATGTCATCTGAGACAATGTAATGTTTGAGTGTTGTCCCATGCTGAGCATGTTTACTGCTGCCCGCGGAACATTCCGCTGTGACCTCTGCTGTGTGACCTCTCATGTGCTGTGACCTCTGATGTGTGACCTCTCATGTGCTGTGACATCTGCTGTGTGACCTCTCATGTGCTGTGACCTCTGCTGTGTCGAGGTCAGCTGCTGGTGCACGGCTCCCACGATGAGCCGGAAGTCAGGGAGCGCGGCATGGCCATCCCTCCCGGACAGGAGATCTTTCTGGCCGTTGGCGCCGAGCAGACCTTCACAACAGGTGAGGCAGTCATCGAAACATCGAATAACGGTCTGCTGCTCCCGGCAACCATCAAAGGCTGTCGGGATAGGTATCTTCTGGAGACATTGGGCACCGCTTATTTTAAATCAGTCGCCACATTTCCATTTTATATTATTCTGTGATATTTTGTCAGATATGTTGAACTAAATAACTTTTACAAATCCGGTGCTTTTTATTTCTGCCGCTGATGATCTCCGGTAACCGGTACAGCACGGGCGCCGACCGGCGGGTCAAGTGGGCGGGTCACGGAATCGTTAATGCACGGGAAGATGTGTTTGGCGGCGCACACGTGTTCACGGGTCTGGAATCGTTAGCGCGCAGGAGGATGCATCCTTTGCATCCGGAAAATTGTCAAAAAAAAAATGCAATGGAACCGGGAGGCCTGATACAGGAAGTGGCATGCCAAAAACTATCTGTAATTACCGCCTTATACACGAACAGCATATTCTCTCGCTGGTAACTTGTGGCCAGCGCGCTCGGTAGCTCGCGCCACGGCATGCAATGGTCGTGCAATAACCAGTGACGACTCTCAAACTATCTGGGATTCTCTACCTGAGAGAGAATATTTTCCGAGAAAATAGGATGCCGAACGCAACGCACGCAACGATGCTGACAAATACTATCCGATGACGGCAAATTGTCAACTCGAGCATTACACATACGAGCCGTGCACCATATATGAAACCAGCCCCTTCCAATACTAAACCGGGAGGCTAGAACAATTACGGTACACGGATACAAAAATGGCACCTGAAAGGAGTGTTTTTGTAGTATGTTCAATAATTAGCAATATTTTAGCGTCCGATGACTCCCCGGAATCGTACACCCATAGGGATTCATGACACCGGTGTTTGGCGTTTTTTAACTCCACATGATGTATGATTCCGGGAGTCATCTGACGCGATATTGTTCATTTTTGAACATACTAAAAAAAACTCTCCTTTCAGGTGCCAGTTTTACTCCTTACCGGTGTACTATGACTCCGAAAATGGCGTATTGTGAGATACCGTAGGACATAATGACGCTGCATGGCGTCCAACAAGAAGTGTTAAATGACGCCCTACACCATCTGAATAGGCGCAGGGCGTCATTTGACGCCCAACGTGTTGACGCCCATTTTGAGAGTACTTCGACGCTCGACGATCAAGCGACGCGCACGGAATGGTGCAGTGCACGACAATCAATTTGAGTCGGATTGCATGCCACTTCAATTTATGCTGATGCATATGCAAGTCTCCAGATGAACAGTTACACTTTTAAGTGTTGATAAGGCGAATATTAGTAACGCGGTCCATGCAAGGCATTCTCGAACTGGCATGCCATGCATACGAAAATAAAAATGGCGAAAGTTTGCGGTATGTATTTCCAGTCTGAGACAAACAACCCGAGTACAGAACCTCGTATACCGAGTACAGAACCTAGTATACCGAGTACATAACCTCGTGTTCGTGGACAGAACCTCGTACCGAGTATAACATAACCTCGTATACCGAGTACAGAACCTAGTATACCGAGTACATATCCTCGTATACCGAGTACAGAATCTAGTATACCGAGTACATAACCTCGTATACCTGTAGACGGAACCTCGTACCGAGTATAACAGAACCTCGTATACCGAGTATAACAAAACCTCGTATACCGAGTACAGAACCTCGTATACCGAGTACAGAACCTAGTATACCGAGTACATAACCTCGTGTACCTAGACAGAACCTCGTACCGAGTATAACAGAACCTCGTATACCGAGTACAGAACCTAGTATACCGAGTACATAACCTCATGTACCTGGACAGAACCTCGTACCGAGTATAACATAACCTCGTATACCGAGTACAGAACCTAGTATACCGAGTACATAACCTCGTATACCGAGTACAGAATCTAGTATACCGAGTACATAACCTCGTATACCTATAGACGGAACCTCGCACCTGTCGAGTTCACAAACCGGCTGAGCACAGGACACTGTATTGCCGACACGGGCCGCAACCAAACTGACTCTCCTCACCGGTCAACACCGCACATCCCCTCACCACATAGCCACCGACCAATCACAGGTAAGCATACATCGCGTGACCGGCCGGGGCGACCCGGTGCCCGGTCACGCCGGACCGGTTCGAACCGGTACGGGGTGGCAGGCGAGGCCCAGACCAGAACATCTCCCTCCCCCACGGAACTTCCGCAGGAAGTTCTAGTTTTGGCAGCCGAGCCTGCCTGGAAGACGCCGCTGCCGTGTGCTGCGCCTCAGGATCGAAGAGGGCAGCTGGAACCGTATGCGTCGTTGTGGGGCGGCGTCGGCCGAATGTGAAGACTTGTCGTCCTCAGCCGACGATGACCCGTCAGTTGTAGATGGCGTGTGTGCGGGCCGGAGGAAGCGCCTGTTCCTCCACAGGACCCGCCCGCTGGGCAGCTTGACGTAGTAGTCCCGCTTGTATCCGACGCCGACGATGACGCCCACCTTGTCCCACCGCTTGCTGACCGGGTCTTGAAGTCGGATGTCAGCTCCGATCTTGAGCGGTGTCACCGTGTATGCAGAGGCGTTGTAGTGCTGCTCCCTCTGTAGGCGGTCCCGAGCAGCCTTGGCATCGTATTCGTCGGATCGTTGTTGCCACTCGGAGGCGAAGGCGTTCCGGTGGGCTGGAACCCACGAACGGATCGGATGGCCGAAGACGATCTGAGCCGGGGAGTGGCCGTTGGCGCCAGGTGTGTTTTGTAGCTCGAGAAGCCCGCGGTGTAGCCGCTCGTTGTCAATGGAGCTGTTGTTGGTGGTCTTGGCGAGGTGTTTAACCGTCTTCACAACTGTTTCAGCGTGTCCGTTAGACTGGGCGTAGCACGCTGTGGAGAAGACGTTTGCCACCCCCAACGCTTGAGGAAGACGGCGATTTCTCGGCTTATGTACTGAGGACCTCCATCTGTCCGTAGCCGCACTGGGGCACCGAGCGTGACGAACTCTTCTCGGAGAGACTGGATGACCCGTCGACTGGTGGTGTCTCCGCGCGGGAACTGGAAGATCACTGGCCAGTTGAAAAGTATGTCCACGCAGACTAGGAAGTCCCTTCTGGCGAGGGTGAATATGTCGGACGACATATCCTCGAAGATCCGAGATGGCGGTGATTCACCCGCCATCGGCTCTCGTGGCAGGCTGGCTGGGCGCTCCTGGCAGGCGTTGCAGGAACTGACGGTGTTGGTGATGTCGCTGTTGATTGCTGGCCACCAAACGGTTTGACGAGCTCGGCCTTTGGTTCTGTCTATTCCTTGATGAGAGTCGTGAAGGGCGTCGAGAGCGACCCTCCGTGACGCTGTGGGGATCACGATGCCATACCCCTTGAGGATCAGGCCGTTGTGCGCAGATAGCTCGTGGTGAACACTACAGAAAGGAAGGAGAGGGTGAGGAAGCAGCTCCTTGGAGATGGGAAGCCATCGGTGACCGCCTTCAGTAGAAGTTGATAGTCGCTGTCGGACCCGGCAACTTCGCGGAGTCCCTCCAGACGCGGGTCTGGCAGGTGTAGATCGTCCTGTCGAGCGGCGATCTCCTGGATGGTGATGAGTGACACTTGTTGGACGTGGCACTCTACAGCCTGGACCAGCTGATCATCTTCGGCGTTCGGATCGCTGACAGGGGCACGGGAAAGCGCATCTGGGACCACGTGTTCTTTCCCTCTTATCCATTTGATGGTGAAGTTGAAGAGGGATGTCTTCTCTTTCAGTCTTTGCAGACGTACGCTTTCGATGGCGTCCAAGGTAAGCTCGTTCAATATTGGCAGGAGTGGACGATGATCCACGAGGACGTCGAAGTGTGGTAGTCCTTGCAGGAAGCTGCGACACTTCTTCAGTGCCCAGACGACTGCGAGGAGTTCCAGCTCCACCATCGCGTACCGCGACTCCGTGTCGGAGAGGAACCTGGATCCGCACTGTACCAGGCGGCAGCGATCTCCATGTCGCTGCAGTAGAGCATATCACAGGCCCTTCAGTCTGGCAGCGTCGGTCTGCAGCATCGTTGGCAGGGACGGATCGAAGTTTGCCACCACGGGCGGTGATGACAACGCGACTTTGACGGCATCGAAGGCGGCTTGATGATCTGGAGTCCAGCTGAAGCTGTTGCTGGGCTTCAGGAGACCACGCAGAGAGTCGGCGGCAGATGAGATGTCTGTGGAGAAGTCGCCGAGCTGCTGGAAGAGGCCCATGAAGGATATCAGCTCCGTGGGGTTTGTGGGTGGCGGGAACTCAGTGATGGCGGCCACCTTCTCTTGGTGAACTTGCTTCCCGGCAGAGGAGACGTTGATCCCACAGTAGGACACTTCCCTTGCAGCGCAGTGGAACTTCTCGTTGAGAGTGATGTCGTGCTCACGACAGCGGTCGAGAAGAGTTCGGAGATGACGTTCATGCTCCTCCAGGGTTTCGTTGTACACCAGGATGTCGTCGACGACCTTGACGAAGTTGTCCAGCCCCTGCAGTGCGAGGTCCCTTCGCCGGCAGTACTCGTCTCCCGTTGAGACCAGGTCCATGTGAGCCCGCAGAAACTTGAAGCGGCCCCAAGGTGTCATGAAGGTCATCAAGTGCTGGCTGTCGAGGTGCAGAGGTAGTTGCCAGTATCCAGATTCCGCGTCCAGGGTTGAGAAGTACTTGGCCCCAGTAGGAACGTGCGAGACTGCTGCTGGAGGAGTGATGAGTGGGTGGAGCGGCCGCTTGACGAACTTGTTCAGCTTGGTGAGGTCGATGCAGATGCGGACACCCGAGGCCTTGGCCACAAGTACGAGAGGGTGACACCAGTCCGCAGGTTCCGCACCAAGCGGTGCGATGATGCCCTGTCGCACCATCTCGTCGAGCTGTGCCTTGACCTCGTCCCTGCAGGCTTAGGGAACTTGGCGTGCCGTGCGGACCGCAAATGGCGTGGCGTCCTCAGCGACGTGGATGACCATGGGCGAGCCCGCCATCGGCTGGAGTGAGCCTTTGTTGTCTGACGTGAAGACATCGCTGTAGTCTCGGAGGAGTCCTTGGCGGAGTTTCCTTTGCTGTAGGACGTCAGTCGTTGAGTGGAATGAAGACACACCGTCTGTCCTGGACGCGCTGTTCGCCATGACTCGCTTATTGGCGGGCGGCTGCGTCGTATCAGGCTGGGGGTAGTGGGCTGGGAGTATATCCAGCTTCTTAGCCGTGTACCAAGCCAGGAGCATCCCACGGGACTCTGTGACGACGTACACGGTGTCCTCAGTAGCTCTGCCCTGAAGGCTAATGGTGACCTTGAAGGTGCCGATGCAGTGCATAGCCTGACCATTGGCAGCGGAGATCTCGATGCTCGGTGGTGGCGACAAATCCTCCCTGCGTACTCCGAGCCGGCGTGCTGTCTCCGCGCTCATCACCGTGATCTTGGCGCCGGAGTCGGGCGTGGCGTCAACGGTGTAAAGGAGGGACCCGGAGGTGTGGTTGAGTTGGACGTCAATCTTCGGAGCCTGGTGGTGACTGTCCAGACTGCCACGATGACGACCTGTGGCACAGAGACCTGGTAGTACGGGTACCGATGTCGGCTGCGGGACCGCTGAGTTTCTGATGGTTGCTGAGATGGTTGTCGTTTGCGGCATACTGTCGCCAGGTGGCCCTTGATGCCACAGGAGTAGCAGGTCTGGCCTGCAGCAGGGCAGGCCTTCCTGGGATGGCCGGTGCGACCGCAGCTGTCACATGGCTGGCCTCGTGATAGGCTCCGCTGGTCCTGACGTGATATATGGAAGACGTTGTGGTGACCCTGGCTGATATCTTGGAGTATCTCGTTGTTTGCCCGTGACGCCTCCTCGGATCGACGAATGTCGATGGCGTGTACCAGTGTCGGGAACGGCCGAAGCGCCAGTAGCTTTCGGCGGGTCTCTTTGTCACGAGTCCCCGACATGATCCGCGTGGTGACTCGCTGGTCGAGGCAGGAAGGGCACAGCTCGGCATCAGCTGCCATCTACTTGATCGCGATCAGGAACGAGTCGAAGGATTCGTCTTCCTCCTGTCGACGTTCTTCGAACTTGACGTGGTCGATGGGAACGTTGTGCTGAAGACGAAGATATCGCTCTATCTTGTCCAGTGAAGAATCGACGTTGTCTGAGTGCGGACAGATGACGACGGCGTGCAAGCTGGCAGCACGCATGTCCTCAGTGAAGTACATTCGCAGGTAGGCGAGCTGGTCCGCCTGGCTGAGTGTGTAGATGTTGCCGAGACGGTAGTAATCGTTCCAGGGCGATCTCAAGAGGCGAAACTCACGTAGAGTGGCAGAAGATGACAACTTCACCGGGGGTGCTGCTGGCGGACGCCTGGCCGTGTTGTCCGATTGAAGTCGTGCAAGTGCTGAAGGTGTGGCAGGACCGGCAGCGGTAGACGATGCCGGCGCCGATCCATGTGAAGTCGGAATGCTGATTTCTCCGAGTGCCGGGGAAGTTCTGCAGATCTCTGCAGTGTGCGCTTCAGCAGCCGAAGTCACGGGCTCCGCGTCGCTGTATGCAGGCTTCGTTGACCCAGCGAGAGTTCCGGGCTCCATCGCTGCAGGCGTCGGTTTCTCATCGGAAGTCGGAGCTGGCAGACGGTGCTCTTGTAGCTCCTTGCGGAGGAGTTCCATGTCTCGCTGGTGATGTTCATGCTGCTGCTGGAGCTGTTGTTGTAGCTGTAGCTGTAGCTGAGCGAGCCAAGGCGGCGCCAAGCCGTTCTTGTCCTGGTCGGCCGAGTCGCTGTCCATTTTGGAGCTGGAACGCAGGTAATGCAGATGCAGATGCAATGCAGATGCAGATGCGACTAGCCGGGTGCCTGTGACGTAGTCACAATGGTAGGTCAGTAGATGCCGGCTGCGCCATGTCGAGTTCACAAACCGGCTGAGCACAGGACACTGTATTGCCGACGCGGCCCCAAACAAACTGACTCTCCTCACCGGTCAACACCGCACATCCCCTCACCACATAGCCACCGACCAATCACAGGTAAGCATACATCACGTGACCGGCCGGGGCGACCCGGTACCCGGTCACGCCGGACCGGTTCGAACCGGTACGGGGTGGCAGGCGAGGCCCAGACCAGAACAGCACCGAGTATAACAGAACCTCGTACCGAGTATAACAGAACCTCGTATACCGAGTACACAACCGAGTTAACAACTTCGGAGTACACCAACCTCGTACCGCAGTAAATAAACGAGTAATCGCGACGTCGCATCGAGTATACACAACCTCGTACCATTGTTTTTCCCGGACCGGCCTATAGCCATTTTCCGGGTGGGGAGTGACATCTGGTAATTTGCCAGGAAAAGAATTACGTTAACCGGTTTATGTGAACCCGGGCAAGCTAGGGAATAGGGTGACTATTTTACGTTAGTTTATTGTTCAATGAAAATATAATATCTATCTTACGTTAAGTATTTCGTTCAAGGTCAAAATTAAATAAAGCACGAGACACATACATACACTTTTTATTCCATACACACACAGACACACACACATTTGAACATACACTTGCGAAAGATGTCAGTGTTGATGAGCCGAGGCGCCATCATTGCGGCAACGGGAGGCTGTTGCCAGTCCCCTGGCTCCGGCGCCCCGGCGAGACCTGGTTGTGGGGTGTATTTGCTGGGAGAAAATTCCTAACTAATAAAAAAAAACAGCGTCTATCGCAATGGAGAAAAACCTGCGCAGAAAGCCAAAATTGCGCTAGGCAAAAAAACCCTGTTACATTTTATTAAATAATCGTGTTTGGTAAAGGAAATCAAATAGGAGACCAATCAATTCTGGATAACTATCACCCAACAGCGTCTGTAAGTTTAATGTAATTCGATTCCGTTGCGTGTATTCGATTATTTTCTGGCGTTTTGCGTCGTGCACTGGGCAGGTAATCAACAGATGTGTAATAGTATAACGTGGATAACCTGGGCAGTGTTGGCAATTTGGCGGCGGAAGGTTTTCCATAATATAATAATGAGTAATTTTTGCGTGACCGAGGCGGAGGCGTGCTAGTACTATTTCTTTTTCTCGACAATTCTGATGACTGGATATAAAATGTTGTGTTTTTGGTTTGATTGGATGTAGGTGGAAATGCGGAGGAGCGTCCCACTCACGCTGGCGCAATATGTTAAGTTGTGAATTTATATAATTTAAAACATCTGATATTGGACTTGGTAAATCGTTTCCGATGGTTGGTAACTCCAGGCTCAATTTTGCTAATCTGTCGGCTTCCTCGTTTCCCGGGATACCGGCGTGTCCCGGGATCCAGAGGAACTTAATGCTGTTGTTTTTGTTTTTCAAATACTTTATTAGCTGTCTAATTTTGAATACCAACGGATTCATAAAATCCCTAATGGATGAAATGGCTGATAGCGAGGCGGACGAGTCTGTGCAAATGATTACTTCTTTCACTTTTTCTCTTCTAATATATATTAGTGCTAACAAAATCGCTGATAGTTCCGCTGTATGTATGCTATTTATGTCTGGTAGTCGGAAATTATTGTTTGCTGTGTTTGTGTAATATGCGCCACCGGTTCGACCGTCGCGCCGTGAGCCGTATGTGTATATGTATGTGTATGTGTTGTGTTGTGCTTTGTGTTCGTGGAAGAGTGCGTGTGTCTCTGCCGCCGTGACTGTGTTTTTGTTGTGTGTGAAGAGGCGGTGTGTGTCTGGTGTTGTGTCGAGCCAGTGAGGTGTGAGTGGTGGCGTTGGCATTGTGTTGATGTGTGGAATGTTGAATAGCGTGAGTGTTTGTCTGATTCTGTGACTGATGAGTGAGTGTCGTTTTTGTAGTAGTGTTTGTCGTCTTGTGGGTGCGGGGTGATTTAAGATGTGAAATGTTGGGCGTGTGGGGTGTGAACTTGCTCTGGCGTAGAATCTGAGTAATGTGTGCTGGCGTCGGCGGCAGAGTGTGGGAAGGTTTGTGTCGATGTGTAACTTTGTGGTGTTGGTGGTGCGACAGGCCCCAGTCACAATCCGCAAGGCAGTGTCTGGACAGTTTGCATTTTTTTACATATCATCAAATAAGAATGCATTATAGTCCAAGATTGGGCGTATCAGTGATGTATATAGCTGGAGGAGAGTGGCGCGGTCTGCGCCCCACTCTCGACCAGCCAATGACTTCATAATATTAATTCGTCGCGTACATCTCTGCACTAAATCATTGAAGTGTGGGATGAACGAGAGACGCGTGTCTAACGTTATTCCCAGATACTTGAATGATTTGACGAAAGGGATCATTTGATTGTTATATTTTAATGAAATGTAGGGTTCCACATATGCAGGTTTTTTCGAAAAAATTAAGGATGCCGATTTGCTTGGAGAAATTTCCAGACCCCATTGGTCGCACCATACCTTGATATCAATGAGTACTAGTTGTAAAATTTTGCTGGCTTGATCGACACTGGAGTGCGAGAACCACACTGCCAGGTCATCAGCCAACATTGAAAATTGGAGACCTTTGTCTATCTTATTAATATTACTGAAAATGTCGTTAATCATAATTAAAAATAGGGTTGGGGAGAGGACCGATCCCTGTGGGACTCCGTGGTCCTGATTTTGATTTGGAGAATATGTGTTGCCGCACCTTACATTAAAAGTTCTATTGCCTAAAAAGTGTATTATAAATTTGGCGAGTCGACCTCGGGTTCCGGCCTTATGAACTTTTACTAAAAGTGCAGTCTTATTGACTCTGTCAAACGCAGCTCTCAAATCAAGGAAGAGGGCAACCGTGACCTCTCTTCCTCGAAAGCCGCGCTGGACAGAGTCAACAAGACCGACTAAATTGTCCGCAGTGGATCGACCAGGTCGAAAACCACTTTGGTGTGGGGAGAGTAAATTATTCGATTCAATATAAGTTCTGATACGTCCATTAACCATGCGTTCGAATAGTTTACATGCGCAACTAGTTAGAGAAATGGGGCGATAGCTAGCGGGAGAAGACTTAGGTTTGCGAGGTTTAAGTATAGGAATTAGCATACTACTATGCCAAGATTCAGGGGAAGTGCCTTCAAACCACATGGTGTTGGAGGCTGTTAGTAAGTTAGTGAGACCAGCCTCAGTTCAGTTTTTAAAGAAGGAGTAGTCAATTTGATCTGACCCTACAGAAGTTTTACCGCATTTACTAATAGCATATGTTAGTTCTGAGTTGGTGAAGAGAGAGTTATAGATTTCTACGTTGTTAGAGTCAAAGCTAAGAAATTTACATTTATCGTTAAGTTGGTTAGTAAAAGTTGGTGTACATTATTGTGTTGATGATATGTTAGCGTAGTGTTGTGCAAATTGTGTTGCCACCTCTAGGGGAAGCGTGTAAGATGTGTTGTGTATTTGTAATTGTGGGATTTTGTATGCCGGTGATCTTTTATTTGAAAATGATCTAATTAACTCCAAGTTTTTGAAAGGTAGGTAAAGGTAGATGAGAATTCCTGCCAAGATTCTTTTTTTACTTTGTCAATGATTGTTTTAGAGTGGGTCCTCCGTACTTCGTGTTCTTTTCCTGCAGTTATACACGCTTGCAATTTCCGAAATGCTCTATTCCGGAGGGCCACAGCTCTCTGACATTCTGTGTTCCACCACGGGTCAGTACGCTGCCTCGGGTGTTGTGTGTGTGTGCGTGTGTGTGGGATGTGTTGGTGAGCTGATGCGAGAATAGTGTTTAAAAATGTGTTAATGTCGGTCTGGGAGTTTGCGGGGTGATTTGTGTCAATGTGTTTTTGAAAGGAGGACCAGTCTGCTTTGCGAAGGTTCCATCTAGGCAGGGAGTAAAAATGTATCTGTCCTGAAGGGACTTGTAGTTCTAAGTGAATTGGGAAATGATCGCTAAATAGAGGGTCAGATTGTGCGTTAAATGTAAAAAGTGTCGCGATGCGTGGTGTGACGAAGGCGAGATCAATGGCGCTGTAAGTCACCTCGCCTCCTGAGTGGTGTATGTGTGTGGGTGATTGATCGTTAAGGAAGACCAAATTATGCCGGTCCAGTAGGTCCAGCATAATTTGGCCTCCACGGGAATTAAAGCGGCATCCCCAAGCCTGACTATGCGCGTTGAAATCGCCCATAATCAGACATGGGGTGTTAATATTTGTAATAAGCTGAGCAAAAGAATCTATGTATGTCTATGTCCTCAGTGGGACGAAAATATATAGAGATTAGAGTGAGTTCTAGCTGAGCGATTTTAATATTGACGCCGACTGCGTCTAGGGTTGTTGAAGGTCAATTTGGTGATGCAAAAGTTGGTTTGAAATAAGAAAAGCTTAGCCGCCTCGGCGCGGTGATGCATTTACGTTATTTGTATAAAGACTAGCCCGAAATTTTAAAAGTATAGTTGTTAAAGTCGGCGTCAATAAAATGAGTTTCCTGAACGGCGGCTACAAACGGATTATTATTTAAGATATAATGTTTGAATTTCCCCCAATGGGATATAAGGGACCTTGCATTCCATTGGGGGACGAATTCTGCCTGATTAGTATTCATTAGTAGCTGCTGTCCAGACCACGCCCTGCAGAAGCGCATGACCCCAGTGGAACATATAATTATGTTAAATGGATCGCAAATTTAAAATCGATGTCACAAAATGTCCCAGAAACCGCCAGAAGCCCAACAAAGTCATCTGAGGTCATGGAGGTCAATGACCTCAGTTGACCTCTGAAAAGGTCAATCGAGGTCACAATCTCAGTGGAAACCACAACTGTCACCTGGAAACACCTGTGCATATGCTCCCGAACAACAAACACTCAGAAACTGCACAAGTTACAAGCATCGATACTACGGGACGTCTGTTGCGCCTGACATGACCTTGGGAAACAGGTCATAGGTCACGGGTCATGTGGGTTATAAATTCAAAATTTACAGAGTATGTGTCCAATTTGTCAAAAGTAAGGTACTGAAAGTTCGATCGTAATCGGTTGGAAACTACGCGAGTTATTCCAGAAAAACCGAGGGGGTGTGGCATCCATCTCCCCCTTCCCGGGCGAGGGTTAATGACTCGGCATGTTGGAATCAACTGACTCCTACAGGACTCGTTTTATTCTGACTCGGATTGAGATCTATAAGCGACTCCAAACATGGGAGTCAAGAAATTTGGGGTCAAATGACTCTCCATCGGATGACCCTTACCAGAGTAAATGCACACCGAAGGATGGTGTCATGAAAATAAAATACACTGCTTATGAGAATTAGTTTACACCAAAAGCGTTCTTGTATTCCCAAACTGAGAACCGTGACTCCCGGTATGTGTATTTTTTGTACTCCGTGTAGGACAATTTACCCGAGACAATTTGTCTCCAGGATGATCACTGATGCATGTTTAGAAGTTAATTTTGCGGTACATTTTTATGTATTTAGAAGTACTTGTTTTACTTTTGCATATATATCGGTAGTATGTAAAAAAAAAACATTATGAAATAAGACAAAGGGAAGAATAATTCGATACCTTATAAATGAAATATGCTATGGGTACCTAAAAGCAGCACTCATTTCAAGTTTCAGTTCACTTTAATTCTAAAAAAAGGGCTAAATGTGAACTGGCCGACTACGGCTCGTTACACGGCTCACAGGTGATATATACCGACTGTTTTACCTTGTCATTTCCAGAGCGAGCAATAAACAAGTTTACACCCGAGGAAAGGAATTGCTACAAAGAACATGAGGTGACGCTCAAGTTCAGTGATACTCCTATATATACGTTGGCAAATTGTCTTATTAGCCATGAAGCGGAGGAACTGCATAAGGAGTGTGGCTGCGTCGCCTATTACATGCCAGGTGAGAAACTCGAAATGGTAGCAATAAAATATTCAGTTCATTAAATTGACATAAAATATATTTGCCAATAATTAAACCATTTATTGAAAATAGTAGAAAAGAGATAGAAAAGATGAAAAGTAAGAAAAAATCATAGTATTATATGCATTCATACATGGTTCCTTTTATATCAAATTGCTTGGTATTCATATCAAAGAGTGTTTCCGAGGGTAATGCTTATCGAATTACCCTTGGAAACTCGCTAAATACTGTGTCCAATATAATATAGCGGCCCTTTCTAATTGAAGGGTATATGAGACCTATAAGTCCCTATTTCTTAATTACTAGCGAGCGAGCGCGCTCGCTCGTCCTGTCGTGGTATATGGGAAAAATCTGATTATGAGCTGCCCGGCCCGGCCCGACCCGTGGCGACGCTTTTGAGAAATGCATATCTCTGCAACCGCGCGTCCGATTGACAAGCTGACTTCTTTGCTGAGAAGCCCCATCCACCTTACTCTGTTTGAGACCAGTCCAGACTCATGGTGGGTACCTACCACTGCGCGTGGCGCGTGAAGGGTGTTGAAAAGGTTTTCTCGAATAAACTCTGCAACGGCTGAGCCGATTGTGTGCAAATTTGGTGTGTGGTTAGGGACCCCTCAGCCGCCAATTTTCCACAAGTCAGGGGTGGGGTGCCTCTGTACGTGCACACGTGCACACCCCTATTATATATCACAGGAACGGCTGAGCCGATTGTGTTCCAATTTAGTGTGTGGTTAGGGACCTCTCAGCCCCCACTTCCTCACGAGTCAAATGTGGGTACTTCTGCACGTGCTCACCATTTTTTTTTGTATCTCAGAAACTACTTGCCCGATCACGTTGAAATCCCCCATACATTTCCTTCGCGCTCGCTCGTTCATCGCCAACTACGGCGCCTTACTGGTATGATATTCATTAAGATAAAATGTAGGTTTGGAGAGGACTCTTATGTCAGATCTGATCAGCTGTGCAGACTTCAGACAGAAGTGTTCCCTGAGCCGATTTGGTTTTGTCGACGAGCTCTGATACTAAATACAACATCAAATATATTTTGTGGGCAGATTGCCTCCTGCGGACGAGGAGTCATCCGGTAATGTTGCTCGGCCTAGGCAAACTTCCTTATTACCAACGCAAGACCTTGATTCTTAACGAATTTCGTGAAACCTTGTTTTATGAGAGTGAAACATACGTTGCCTGCCAATATTGCATTTAATGCAGGTTAAACGTAGGTGAACAGTTTCCACTGTTCACGCGTCATTAGTTGAGACACATTCACGGTTGTTTCAGTATTGAGTAAAATGGCATTGGAAGGCGTGTCGAAACCGAGGTTGTTAATCTGGGTTTTGCCATTTCAGGGGATGGCGAGGTATGTCATGAGAAAGACATGCCCTGCCTCCGCGACTTTCTCCGTGAGTACACTGGGAGTGGGCACCTGTCGCCAGTGGTGACGTCATGCCAGGGTCAGCCATCAGTCGATTATGCTTCACTTTGTTTGGGTAGACACTTTCGACAAAACAAAGACACTGCTTGCCAATGGATGGACTTCACAGGAAAATTAGTTAACATAGTCACTAGTCAGTATATCAAATATTTTCTGTATTGATTCAGTGAGGAAGTAGTCTGGAGCCCCACACCCATGCAGCTTTTATCGCCGATGTTACACTACTCTTCCTCGTTATCTGCATGTCTTCAAATACATTTTTCGTTCCTTGCTTACGTTGTTTTAGTATGAACATTTCCTGGTATGTACATATTTCTGGCATAGATCATTAATGGCTCAACAGAGGTTTCTATGTAAACAGCTATGAATGTGAACAGCGAACAAAGATACGATAGCCGCAATCCTCTTAACCCGAGCCGTGCCGAGGGCGGGGGTGCGTTTAGACGCCACCCCCTAAGGTTTTACAAGGATAGCGGGAAAACGGCAGCGCGCATCGCCGTCGTTTTTCGCGCAGCTGCTTAGGCATCAATTACCCACATTGTGTAAAATTATTGACCTCGAGTCATCAGTCAGGCCAAGTCACGTCACCCCACCTCCAAAAAAAGTTTGCGGTCGTACCACAGCCACAGATTTTGACCGATCGGTATCAAACTTACAGGATTTCATAAGGTTATTAGGACCTACAATTCTTTAATCTTGGATTTGTTTATATCGGTGACCTAAACCTAAGGTCGGGTCAATTTGGTGACCTCCCGTTATAAGTCAATGGGAAAATATTAAAATGCTTCTTATTCCGAGGATATGCATGATATCAGTCCAATTCCTTCTGGATCATGTTATCATATGCTATTATTGTTGATACAGGTGCAGGTTTTGTTCAGTGGCCCTACAGGGTCGGCTGAGGTCATCCGAGGTCACCAACACTTTTATATCAATAACTCTCGACAGCATGAAGATAGAGACGTGAAACCGATACCAATTTGTTTGGTTCATCGAGATACGTCTCCCAATATTCAAAATGACCTACTTGGGTCACCACTTGACCTTGACGTAAGGTCAAATTTATCTGTTGACTTAACCTGGTCAACAAGAATATGATTCGAAACACCTTGACGACAAAAACACGATAGGAACAAAATTATTGCGTTATCTTTATTAGGTAAAAATTTATTTGCGGAATCTATTTTTTTTTTTAAATACATAAATTGTCTTTTTGACCTTTGAAGACCTCTGGAGCCGAAACTATTAATCTGAGCTAACATGTCAGGACACGAGGGCAATTCAATTTTCAAGAGCTTTAGATTGTTTTTCCGTTTGTTTCTAGCTAGCATAGTTCCTGAGATAGTTGGGGGTTTCTGGAGCAAAGTGTCCTACAACTGAAAAAGCTGACCTTTGACCACCTCTGAGGACCTCAATATTGATCTGAGCCAAAAAAAAAAGACTAAACTAGTTTCAAAATGATTTTTGACTAGCTTCCAAAAAGTATTTTCGTTTTTTTCTACATCTCATAAGAGCCGAGGTCTAGGGGGGCATCGAACCCTCCTCCCCCCCCCCCCCCCCCCCCCCCCCCCTCGGCACGGTAAATGTGGCGCCGAGCACCGGTACGCCGCGGGGTTCCTCGTTCGATAACCACGTACCAATGACGCGTACTTTTCTTTTTTGCTTTTTGCCTTTTTTGGTGTTGGAATTTGCCAACTTCCGACAGCAATTAGACATACGTACCGCTATTTCACAGCTTCCGACACAAATTAGACATACGTACCGCCATTTGCCAGCTTCCGACACAAATTAGACATACGTACCGCCATTTGCCAGCTCCGACACAAGTTACACATAAGTGACTAACTTTGCTTTGGAGTTTGATTTCTGTTTGTGCCGCCGACAGATCGCCTGTCGAAGGATTTTGACCTGTCGGCTCACTTCTGGGACAATTGTCTGCCGGCCTGCGACGAGACCAAGTACTGGACAGAACTCTCCAGCTCTCAGTTTCCCAGCTCGGAGCTCATCCAAAACGAAGCCTTCCAGGACGTCTTCGAGGCGATAATCAACCGAATCTGTCTCTCCAAAGAGAAACAGAAATCCAAACGATGGGTAATGAAAGGCATCTTTATGAGCATCTCGATATTATATAAGATTTAGTACCTATCACGCACATATATCTGGGCACTTAACAAATAAAACATCTGCCGAGTTAACACTTCATGCAAAATTGTACCTTCCTAAAATACGAGACTCATATGTCTCGTATAACTAATCGTAAGACACTTAAGGCTGTTGTCCCGGTAGAAATTCATATCCCATTTGACTGCAAATATCGATCTCACTGGAACCAGACCGCTCATATCAATTTGAATATGTCCAGACAAGCAAATCAGAACACTCAGATCCAGTTGTATTTCTCGAAATTCCGGCAAACGTCGTGGCATTTGAGTAATGACATGTTTGTCTGCGTTACTCTGCCGGATGTGGACCCTATTATTCATCAGTTTCACAATAAATTCAGTGTCACAGTGAAGTTCGCTTTGCATGGATGATTTGACCCGTATCGATACCTTTGTTATATCATGCTATAAGTGCATGTGCATGTGCATCATGTGCATCATGTTATAAGTATTTGTTTTCATCTTTTTTCAGAATGTGTTTAATAAAGATTAATTCACCATTTTGTTATCCAATTTATTTTACCCAATGTTGAAGCAGACTTACCGCATTTATTTGTCCATCGCCAGTGGATTTCATTAAATGAATACATTCCGTCAACTACTCCGTCACATCTTAAGAGCATCGACCACCGTACAATGGACATTCGTACGATGTGTTTGGTCATTTTCATCATTCGGCTTTTCCCCGGAAATCGTTCACCGGACGTTGATCCGTTACACTCCATTACACTCTAACCGCTAAGACGGTTAAAACTCAAATGTAACTAAAACTAAAAACTAAAATGACACCTTTTTTGGAGTAAACGGAGAGTGCCTTAAAACGATACCACTTTTACCACCACCTTAGAACCCAAATGCACCCTTTCTCACTTATTACTCCAAAAATGCACCCCAGAAACGCCTCCGATACGCTCAGGTGAGAGTCTATATTACTATATTTGACCAGTACAACGCCTTTTTGGGCGATAACCGAGAAGGCGCGCACTGGTAAAGCTAAAACAGGTTTGCAATATGAAACGGTACGGGAGCACACGTGGTAGTAACACATAGTCCTTTTAGTCTCCCATAAAAATTGCCAGACATGCATGCCAACATAAAAAAGTTTTATTAAACTGTACATGATCTCCTTTCTCGAATCCGCCAAAAGAGAGTACGTCCTGAGCGCTGCATGCTTCAGCGTGTAAAAACGAATGATTAGATAAATCAAGCCATTTTTTTAAAAATAAAGAATGATTTGTGTTCATTTCGACGTCTGCGGGTGTCACGCGCTGTAGTACCACCCCTATCAGAACGTACCATAACAAAATCAAAATTGATTTGATGGTCCTATCCAATGGTGAAAACCCGATCTGAATCGGAGCAGTGGTTGCAAAATTATTAGCTTTCGAAAAGCGTCTGTATGACCGGGTCAGGCCGGGTCAAATGTAAATTTGTCTAGTAAGTTGACGAGAAATCTCACGGGCGTTTCCCGCCCGCTCGGTAATAGGCGTCGGTCTGTCCAGCCCCAGTCAATTTGCCTGGCAACAGTTAAGCCGTAACGTCACCAATTCTACCGCGAGCCGGCTTTAGCATGTTGGGCTACGGGAAAATAGGTGGTATTCGGGTTTCAATTTCAAGCATTTCTAAAATACTTCGTTTAGCAGATGATAGATAACTGTGATGCCAAAGGCCTTGTCTATTCATATCTCGGGTCACTTTGGCAAAATGGAGTACAATTTTTGCCCAGGAAATTGTTTTATGGAACCATGCACGCCTTCCAATAGGGGTCATTTTCAGCTTATCTGACGGTAATAAGCGTCAGATGTCGCCTTTATTGACGGTGCGTCAATACCGCCAATCAGCGCACCCGCGGAAGCGGAGGTGCCATGCAGGCTTTTGTTACCATGGCAATCACCGCGACTCAACTAATTCAACATCGGGCAAACATGGTTGATTTCTTGGTATGAACTATAATGTTCGAAATATTCAATGTCTGCCTCATTATTTTGCAACAATTCAAATCAAATGGAAATTTTGTTTTGTATTGTTTGACTCTTTTAATTTAGTACGCCAGCATTTGTCTGTTTTTGTAAGAATATAATTGATGCATTTTGATGCACAGCAAGTAAACTAAAATCATGTTGTATAAAACCTAGAATCTAGTGAGGAAATGCCGACGTATGAACGAGAAATCCTGTTGTTCTATAGCCTTGTGTCTGTCTATCCGCTCAGTTTATTCAGTTTAAAGTCCCAGTTAATTCACGTGCTGAATTGGTGCGGATACCTCCATCTCGGAGATGCCAGCTAGCTACGCATAGGACATATGTGGGAGATGGGAACTAAGTCACCGTCGCACCGGAGTTGGTGGGGCGGTGATCCCTTGACGGGTAATAGGTAATTAGGTACGACGGGTGTGCCACGGGTAGTAACCACCACTTGACCTGCATAGTGTATACAATCGTCCAGCGGAGCGGACGGGTTAGCACTGGTGTAAATACTACCGGTGTAAATTTGCACACTACTCGTACACTCCCTTGACACCCAAACTATCTCCGGATGATTCCGTCTTAACATTAAACAAATCACTTTCTACACCCCGATCACACCCCAATGACACCGCAGATCCAGCGGAACACCCCTTCAACACCAATCATACTCCACCAGAATCATGGCGGTGTCGCCAAAGGACACCGTCTTTGCACCCTCTAGCACTGGTGCACTGCACCCGTTTTGCACTCACTTTTAACTTTTACACTGGTAAATTGTCAATGCCGATTGTGGTCTCCGATTCTCTATCACCCACCGACGTTCCAAACAGCACAAACGTTTGCGAAATAACGTGTTTTTCCAATGGAAAACTGTACAAATTTAATTGAAATTGATGAAGTAGTTTGGGAGATAATCATGTTTTGATGTCATGTTGGTGGAAAAACGATAAATATTTGAAAACAGTAGAAAACAGAGTTTTAAAGGAAATTGCAAACGCAATTTACCAAAGATACACAATGGCATTCTCTTTAAAATTGAAATCTTGAATTTTCAAAATTTTCCTTTTTTTCTGAAAAAAAATAATAGAAAATCAATTAAAATAAAAATACAAATTACAATAAAAATGTTGCCATTCACCATTGCTTGATTTTGTTTAAAACACAAATATTGTCTGATATTTGTGAAATGCAGTGGAGGATCCACGGGGTGGAGGGTCACGGGGTCATGACCGACCCTTGGGCCATGGGGGCACCACCGCGCAGGGGCACCAGGTGCACCAACAAAATAAAGCCAAAAAAATCCGCGCCGCTACGCGGCGCAAATCATTCAGTGTTCTTTGAACCAAGGGCACCACCGCGCCGGTGTGTTAGGGGTTCCATCGTGACGGTAGGCGGCACTGTGGCGCAAGGGGAGACATCGGGGCACTATGCCTCCTTGAATCCAGGAGGGAAAACAATGGTCTGGTGCCGCCATGATATCACAAGAATTGGTCGCTGGGAAAAAAAGAAGAGAAATGATGCCAAATTAAAATGGCTAAATTATGCCAAAAAATGTCCTTTCATGCCTCCCGTGCCTTAACCCGCGAGTTACTGGGTTATATTCCATAACGCGACACTTACTGGGGGGGGGGCTATTTCCCCCCCCCCCTCGGATCTCCGGAACTACTAAACCGATTGTAAAAATTAAAACGGCATTCGATAGCCCAAGGACATTTATCGAGGGAAACATAATATTGTTGACCTCGGAGTCACCGATGACGTCACAGGTCAGGTCAAGTACAAAATGTTTGACCGTGTCAAAAGGTCTCGATGGATGGAATTGTCGCGCAAAATTGCGATATTAAACGCATAAGCAGTCGATAAATCGGTATGATTCGTGTGTATCACACTTCTAAGTACCATTCTAAGCTGTGTATCACCTGGGGTCAGATCAAGGTCATCCGATGTCACGAGGTCAAACTGCAGATTACGGTCATTAGGCGTTGTAAAACATGTTTATGGGTTTGTTGTTTAATCTAAAACTCGAAAAATGACCTTAGAACATTGTTTGTTCCATATAAATCGAAGTGAAAAGCAAGAACGGAAATTAACTGTTTATGCATAGTAATGCTGTGAGAGGTGGTCGATTTTTGTCAGTTAAAGGTCATAAGTCAGTCATTTTTGAAGATATCGACTTAAAATGTGGTACACATATTCACCGAACACGTCTTGATCACACATATTCCGGCTTTGGGATTTTTATTTTATTTTTAAATTGTTAAAAGAAAGTTTTTGGATTTCTCAAAAATTTAATAAAAAAAGAAAAACATCCGAGATATCAGTTTGATAGCCCGGTTTATTGGCAGTAATTTGATTTAAGATAATTTAATTTATCTAAAAAATTGTACCTTTGACAGCGTTTTCCGCAGACCATTATTTTTCAACAAAAACCGAAGAACATGACGTCACTCTGACGCTGTTCCCGGTTAACCTATCATAACCTCATCTTTTTATCATAACCTCAACTTCATAACCTCATCTTTTTCCTTTGGCCAACATGTGTAGAATTGATGTGAGAGAAGGTATTGCAAGTGTAGTGACGATACTGGTGTCAGTTTAGAAGTTATTGCAAAATAACGGGAGGAGGGGAGGGGCAAAACATTGCCCCCCCCCCCCCCAGTAAGTCGCGGGTTAACCCTCGCCCCCCCCCCCCCCCTTCCCTGCCTGACAGCCCCCCCCCCTTCCCTGAGGTTTTTCTTGAATAGCTTTTTACACGTGCGGTGCATCTTGATTAATTTTTTGGTAGCTAATTTTACAACAATTATACGTATGCTGTAAACATTTAATTGAAATTCGTCAAGAAGTTTGGGAGATAATCATGTTTTGATGACATGTTGGTGGACACAAATATAAATACTTTAAAAATGGTGGAAAACAGAGTTTTAAAGGAAATTGCAAACACAATTCACCAAAGATACAAAATGGCATTCTAATGAAAATGGCAATCTCGGATTTGCAAAATTTTGGGTTTTTGACCCCTATAATTTAAAAAAAAAGTTTTTTAATGCCTAATTTTCAAAGATGTCAGAAAAACCAGAATATATGTGAGAGAACTGAGTATGGACAATACCCATGCCAAGTTTCAAAGCCATATCTTCTTTTTTGACTGAGTGAATGACTAAGTGTAAGAAACTGATGACTTCATTTTTTTAATATTTTTTTTTAACTTTTTTTAACAAAAAATTACCTTTTCTGTATTTCTGAGCCAAAGTTGGTCTAGGAAAATGCCTTTTATTTACATTTATCAATTTCTAATTTTTAGGTTTTCTGAAGAGCAAAATCGCTGTTCTGGACGTGGTAAATCCGAGGTCATTCACTTGACCTGGAAGGTCACCCGTTGACCTGAAACCTAAAAATCCCATACTGTTATATTCCTCTCGTGACAGGCAACCGCAACATGCTGGTTCTTACCGCATTGCTCTAAGTTGCTTGGTTTGGAAGTTAACAGGGGGGCCTGTCAGGCCCCCCCTTAGGGCGAAGGTGAAAAAGCTCCCGTAGGGCGAGGGTTAAGCTATGAAGGGGCACCAACGTGCCTTTATACCAGAGGCAACAACGCATCGGTCTCGAAGGGTCTGAGGGCCGCTTGGGCTGATACATATAGATTATAGAACCTTTTGATTTTTTAGGGCCCAGTTATCCAGACAAAAACAAAATAAAGCAAAAACTTCCGCGCCGCTATACGGCGAAAATCAATCAGTGTTCTTTTCTAGTAAACAAGGGTCTATTATAAACTGTACATACTGGCGGCCGCAGAGTGGGGGGGGGGGGGAGGATATGGGGGCCATGACCCCATCTTGGCCTTAACCCTATTTGTAACAGGCTCCTGGCTACCCCTATTTGTTACAAGGGGGGGCGGATTCCGCCCCCCCCGGAGATCTCGAGATCTACCCGTCCGATTTTCAAAAATGAAACGGTGTTTGGTTTCCCTCAACACGATCTACATTTATAAATAATAAACAAATATAAATTTGGGATAGGGGGCAACAGGGGGCAAACACTACACATTTTAGTGGTATTTTTGATCCAACATAGCTTCAATGTTTATCGACCGATTTTAACACAACAAATATGAATCGATAGAGATGGAATTGGAAATGCATATATGACGGTGACGTTTGAAAATTCACAAATCATAGGCGTGTGCAGGTCACTCAATATTGGGGTAAAGTAAATGCGTAATAAAACCATTTTTTTATGGTTTTGTTTTGATAAATGAAATGGTATGTGATTGAGACATTAGAAAAAACAGTTATAAATCTTCTTTTTTTGCCATAGACGGTACCAGGTTAGTGAAAAAGGGGGTACAATTGGGAAAAAGTATTAACCGCAGTTAAGTTGCTACCCAGCACTATAAATATGTTACTGATCGTAGATAGTTCCTTTTTGCATGTTGTACTTCATCATGGGCGTATCCAGGATCCAAACTGGGGCGGCGCAAGACCTTTTGATAAGTATATTATCCACTATTATGATACTAACTAGTCAACAGTGACTATTGCACTTACAACTTCAATTAACATTGCTTACCCCCCTTTTACCCTACCTGGACTCGCCTATTATCTTATAATCGTTCGTAGAGTAGCCTGTGGTGCGTGTTTCATCCGAAAACTGCAGTATGTTATGTCATTGTACGCCCATGCCTCTTAGTTTCCTTGCAATAATATGACCCCCTTTCTTCCATTCCTGAGCGCGCCTCTGCAAAAAATGACTTTATTCCCTTTTCTGGTCTCATATGTGCATATATTATTATAAGCTAAACGTATATTGCGCCGTTATCGCTGGCATATTGTCATCACCATGCCAGTCACCCCCCTTTTCATGTTCCTGAACACGCCCCTGAAACTCTATATGTAATAAATTATGCAAATAATGGAAGCTATCTTTTACATCTTGATAGCTATAAATGCCCCTTACATTGCTCTATTGGCTTCCCGCCAAGCATTGAATAGTTCCTGGCACCCCCCCCCCCCTCCCTTTCAAGCCCCTGAAACCGCCTCTGCCATGCAATTTTTATGATATTTCATTAACATCAACCAATTTACACTTGTTGCAATCACCGTAAGCCGATCTAACTCCTTCATACTTGATGCAGTTAGGAAGAAACCGTGAAGATCGCATTTCCGTATTATCGCCAAATGTCGCCTCTGAACCCACCCAAGACTGTGCCCTAGAACCGCCTGTGTTCAGGTTAAGAACTCAAAATTTTGACTCCAAATGCGGAGTTGAATTCTATGAAAAGTCCCAAAATTTAAATGGTCTGCTTCCAGCCGTTCTGGAGATATCTGCGAAAAACATGAGGGGGCGAAATCCGCCCCCCCCCCCCCCGTTACAAATAGGGTTAACGGGAGGGGGAAACATGGCTTTAAACACCACCTTTTGCTCCAGACATATTTCCTCGTTTTGACCCTGCATGGTGGTTCCAATAGCAAAAATTAGTTCTCCAACCCGCTCAAAACCTCAAATTTTCCGCCGCTTCGCGGCGCAATATTAATGTATAGCATGCATACGATTTACTGCTCGTAAAATAACGTCTTCCAACCAGTAGCGTCCCCAGGATTCACTCCAGGAGGGGGCAATTCTTGCTCGGGGGCATAAGGTATCCCCAACAACAAAAAACTCACCAGATTTGGCTCACTATATTTTTAAAAGGACATATTTTTACCATTTTTCTCTAAAAAAAAGAAGAAATAAATAAATATTCATTTTTTCGACCAAAGGAGGCAGGGGGAAATTTCCCCGCTTGCCCCCCCCCCCCCCCCCCACCCTGGTGTACGCCTATGCTTCCAACTCCCCCCCCCGTCACGAACTTCGACTTCCCTCTTGGTCAATTCTTCATCAGACGTCTGGGGTGGCCCTTGACTGTACAAATAATATAATTTAGCACCATCCGCGGCACTTAAAATGATAGAAAGGGTACGACTGATATTGCAAATACCTATATTCAACGTTGTCAATTAAAGAAAATGCTGAAATTAGGGCACCCTCAAAATATAGTGGACCAAATCCGTTGAGTTTTCAGATTTGGGTATCGGTAGGGGTACCACTGCAATTGAAGACAACCCCCACCCTGAAGACTTTCTAGATCCGCCCCTGGTGAAATGTGTAGTTTTTGGCTACTTTATCTGACGGAGGTCAAGTGAGGGCGCCGCAACGTCAGCTGGGGATCGTGATCGGTTGACGTCACGCTGAATTTTCTTGTTGCAGAGTGAGGTGATCACGCCATACTGTCCGATGGTGCTGGGGGGAAACACCAGTCAGCTGGGGATCGTGATCGGTTGACCTGACGCTGAATTTTCTTGTTGCAGAGTGAGGTGATCACGCCATACTGTCCGATGGTGCTGGGGGGAAACACCAGTCAGCTGGGGATCGTGATCGGTTGACCTGACGCTGAATTTTCTTGTTGCAGAGTGAGGTGATCACGCCATACTGTCCGATGGTGCTGGGGGGAAACACCAGTCAGCTGGGGATCGTGATCGGTTGACCTGACGCTGAATTTTCTTGTTGCAGAGTGAGGTGATCACGCCATACTGTCCGATGGTGCTGGGGGGAAACACCAGTCAGCTGATCACCACCAATGCGACGCTCGCAGACGATCTATACGACATGGCTGTCGATTACGCCCAGTGAGTACGGAGAGAATAGTGTGTGTGTGGGCCGTTGGGGGGGGGGGGGGGGGTGATGGTGATAAAAAGTAGCAATTTCGGAAGAAATGCGTAGTGCGAGAAAAAAAAATGTCTTTAGAACCAACAGCATTGCTTCAGAATTAATTGTTCTCATTTCAAACAGAACGCGCATAATGGGAACATACGTAACTTAACCCGCGCCCCGCTGGGGTGTGGGGGGGGGGGGGGTAAATTTTACCCCCTTCTGGATTTTATCAATAACTCGAACACTATTAGCGATAGGGACGTTGAACTTGCGGTACCTGATTTGCAACAATTTTACGTCTTATCACAAGATTTCTCTGACATTGAGGTAGTACTTTGAAAGATAATGACGTTTTAATAACGTCATGTCATGCCATTTTTGGTGGAAAAACTATTAATGTTTGCAAATTCGTAGAAAATCGAATTTTGATGCAAATTGCAAATAAAAAACGTCAAAAGAAAGGACATTAAATTTTCTTCTAAAAAGCTATCACGGATTTGCAAAATATCGGGTTTTTGATCCCCAAAAATTAAAAACGTATTTTTTGGGGGAAAATTTCCACAAAATCCTTTTTTTAAGATATTAAACAAATAACAGAAGATATGTTAGAGAACCAAGTATGGACGATACTCAAACCAAGTTTCAAAGAAATATCTTTATTTTTGACTGATTTTATGGCTCCCTACGTATAAGAAACTCATGACGTCATTTTTTAAGTTACGTTTTTTGGCTTTTAGTGACCAGATACAGACAAATAAATACCACCGCTGTATTTCTGAGACAAAGATGGTATAGAAACATGCCTTTTGTATTTAGATTACTCTATTTCAAATTTTGTCCTTATTGTGACCTGACCTTGACCTGAGGGCCATTATATGTGGTCAATTTGTAAAAATGGCTGCTACTGTCGAATTATACGTGTAAAATAACCCATACAACTTGTGTCGCATGGCTTTCGTAGACCTGTGACCTTATGTGACCTAACCTTGACCTTTGCTTATAATTTCACTTTCGCTTATGAGGGAGATGCATCATACATTTCAGAGCACCCTGTGAGATAATAATCGCAATCTAAGGCTTTGGATGGAAAGTATGGCCCAAAAACTAAAATACCTCAGTCTTAACCTTTGACCTGATCGTGACCTGACATGTGACTTTATTTTAAGAATTTCGGGTGTGTATTATATTCATTGCATTGAGAGTTTTCGATCGCTGCCTTGCGCGTCCCGCTGCGGGCATTGGTTCGGAAGATACGAGAAAGTAAAATTTACCCCCCAGCGGGGCGCGTTCGGCAGGCGACCCCAGCGGGGCGCGGGTTAACCCTATTTGTAACAGGGGGGGGGATTCCGCCCCCTCATGTTTTTCGCAGATATCTCCAGAACGGCCGAGAGCAGGTCCATGAAATTTTAGGACTTTTCCCAAAATCAATTTTCACATATGGAGTCAAAAGTTTGAGTTCTTAACCTGAACATAGGCGGTTCCAGGGCACGTTTTTGGGAGGGTTCTGCGACGACATTTGGCGATAATACGGAAATGCGATCTTCACGGTTTCTTCCTAACTGTCTGAAGTATAAAGGAGTTACATCGGTTTACGGTGATTGAAACAAGTGCAAATTAGTTGATGTTAATGAAATATCATAAAAATGTCCTGGCAGAGGCGGTTTCAGGGGCTTGAAAAGGTGATGTTTTTAGGAAGTATTCAATGCTTGGCGGGAAGCTAATAGAGCGAAGTAAGGGGCATTTATAGCTATCAAGATGTAAAAGATAGATTCTCCTTCCTTTATTTTTATAATTTATTACATATAGAGTTGCAGGGGCGTGTTCAGGCACATGAAAAGGGGGTGACTGGCATGCTGATGACGATATTCCAGCGATTACGGCACAATAGACGGTTATTTTATAATGATATATGCACATATGAGGACAGGAGAGGGAATGACGTCATTTTTTGGAGAGGTGCGCTCAGGAATGGAAGAAAGGGGGGCATAGTATTGCAAGGAAACTAAGATGCATGGGCCTACAATGACATAACATACTGCAGTTTTCGGATGAAACACGCACCACAGGGTACTCTACGAACGAATATAAGATAATAGGCGAGTCCAGGAAGGGTAAAAGGGGATTAAGCAATGTGAATTGAAGTTGTAAGTGAAATAGTCACTGTTGACTAGTTAGCATCATAATAGCGGATAATATACCTACCAAAAGATATTACGCCTCCCCAGTTTGGATCCTCGATACGGCTATGATGAAGTAGAATATGCAAAAAGGAACTATCTACGATCAGTAGCGTATTTATAGTGCTGGGTAGCAAATTGCCTGCGGTTAATATTTGTTTCCTATTTGACCTCCCTTTTCACTAACCTGGTACCGCCTATGGCAACAAATATGTTGTATAACTGTTTTGCCTAATGTCACAATAACACACCATTTTTTTACTACGCATTTACTTCACCCCATATTGAGTGACCAGTACACGCCTATGATTTTTGCATTTTCAAAAGTCACTGCCATATATCAATCTCCAATTCAATCTCTATCGATCCCCATTAGTTGCGTTAAAATCGGTAAATAAACATGACAGCTGTCTTGGATCACAAATACCTCTAAAATTTGCAGTTTCTGCCCCCCCCCCCCTTGTTTCCCCCTTACAAAATCGTTTTTTTTTAGAAATGTAGATCGTGTGGAAGGGAATCAATCGCCGTTTGATTTTCGAAAATCGGACGGGTAGATCTCGAGATCTCCGGGGGAGGGGGTGGAATCCCCCCTTGTTACAAATGGGGGTAGCCAGGAGCCTGTTGCAAATAGGGTTAAAGGGAAATATTGCCATTTTTATTTATTTTTCTGCATTAGCCGTTTTCACGAAGAATTATTGCGCTGGAAAGATTCTGAAACATTTCTGAAAAGTCTTAATTAGTTTTGGAATACAACTATACTAACAAGTCTTAGTATATTATACATTCCAAGAAATAAATTATTTATTTAGGCGATAGCCGTTTTCACGAATTATTATTGCGCTGAAAAGAAAGGAAAAGTTTCTGAGAAAGTTTAGTATAGAAGTCTTAGTATATTATACATTCCAAGAAATAAATGACTGATTTAACCCTCGTCCTACGGGAGCTTTTTCACCCTGTTAACTTCCAAACCAAGCAACTTAGAGTAATGCAGTAAGAACCAGCATGTTGCCTGTCATGAGAGGAATTGAGCAGTAGGCGATTTTTAGGTTTCAGGTCAACGGGTGACCTTCCAGGTCAAGTGAATGACCTCGGATTTAACCCGTGAGTTACTGGGGTATATTTCATAACGCGACTTACTGGGGGGAGGGGGCTATTTTTTGCCCCCCCCCCCCCCCTCTGATCTCCGGAACTACTGGACCGGATGTAAAAATTCAAACGGCATTCGATAGCCCTGGGACATTTATCGAGGGAAACACAATATTGTTAACCTCGGGGTCACTGATGACGTCACAGGTCAGGTCAAGTATAAAATGTTTGACCGTGTCAAAAGGTCTCGATGGATGGAATTGTCGCGCAAAATTGCGATATTAAACGCATACGCTGTCGATAAATCGGTATGATTCGTGTGTCTGACACTTCTAAGTATCTTTCTAAGCTGTTTATGATCTTGGGTCAGGTCAAGGTCATCCGAGGTCACAAGGTCAAACTGCAGATTACGGTCATTAGGCGTTGTAACACATGTTTATGAGTTTGTTTTTAGTCTAGAACGCGAAAAATGGCCTTAGAACATTGTTTGTTCCATATAAATAGAAGTAAAAAGCAAAAATGGAAATGCGTATTGTATGCATAGTAATGCTGTGAGAAGTGGTCGATGTTTGTCATTTAAAGGTCATAACTCGGTCATTTTTAAAGATATCGACTTTAAATTTGGTACACATATTCACCGCATACATCTCGATCACATATATTCCGGTTTGGGATAATTCTGATTTTTTCTTGAAAATTTTGTTTAAAAAAAATGTTTTTGGATTTCTCAAAATTTTGAATTAAAAAACAAATCGAAAATCCGAGATAGTAGGTTGATAGCCCGGTCGATTGTCAGTAATTTGATTTAAAACAATTTAGTTTATCTCAAATATCGTACCTTTGACAGCGTTTTCTGCCAACCATTATTTTGCAACAAAAACCGAAGAACATGACGTCACTCTGACGTCATTTCCGGTTGACCTATCACAGCCTCATATTTTTCCTTTCTCCAACATATGTAGAATTGATGTGAGAGAAGGTACTGCAAGTTTGGTGACGATACCGGTGTTCGTTTAGGAGTTATTGCAAAATAACGGGAGGGGGGGGGGCAAAAAATAGCCCCCCCCCCCCCAGTAACTCGCGGGTTAACACGTCCAGAACAGCGATTTTCCTCTTCAGAAAACCTCCAAATTAAAAATTGATAAATGTAAATAAGAAGGCATGTTCCTAGACCAGTTTTTGCTCAGAAATACAAAAAAAGGTAATTATTTGTTCGTATCTTGTCTAAAAATGTCAAAAGAAGTTATTTAAAAAAAAATGACGTCTTCAGTTTCTTACACTTAGAAAGCCATCACTCAGTCAAAAATGAAGATATTGCTTTGAAATTTGGTATAGGTATTTTCCATACTGCGTTCTCTCACATATGTTCCGTTTTTTATAACCCGCGCACTGCAGGGGCTTTGCGCCGAACACGAACTGCAGGGTTGTTGATTTCCGCCCCCCCCCCCCCTGAGGTCTCGAAAACTACGCAACGTAGCGAGAAGCGGAAAAGGGCATTTGATAGCTTCATACATGTTCTATCGAAAGTATTTCAGTGTTTTTTTTAAAGTCAGGTCAAAATTGAGGTCACCAGAGGTCATCAAAGGTCAAACTTTCCAGTTTTTCCTGTTTTAGGACATCGCTCCAGAAATTCCCATATATCTCAGAAACGATGATAGTTAGAAACAAACGAGAAAAATAAAACGCCAGCCAGTGATATTTGTAATCGCTAAGGTGTCCTCAGATTTGATCTTAGGTCAATATTTGAGGCTCCAGATATCAAAAATAAAAAAATGCCGTTTCTTTGCTAAATCGTTTTTGCTATTCACTGTTTACCTAATAAAGATAACGGAAAACTGTTTACGCCATTGTGTTTATCTTGTCAAGGCGCTTTGAATGATATATATGGTGACTTTGTTAAGTCAACTTAACAATTTGACCTAAGGTAAGGTGGTGACCCAAGTAGGGCATGTTGCATATGGGAAGACGTGTCTCGACGAGACAAACACATTGATGTCTGTTTTACTTCTCTATCTTCATTATGTCGAGAGTTATTGACAACAAAGTGATGTTGACCTCGCATGACCTCAAATGACCCAATAGGGGTCACTGAACAAAACTTACACTTGGATCATCAAGAATATCCTATAATAACATGATCCAGAAGTAATTGGACTAGTACCATGCATATCCTTGAAATAGGAAGCATTTGTATATTTCCCCATTGACTTATTATGGGGAGGTTACGAAATTGACCTGACCTTAGGTCACCGATATCAAAATTCCGAGAGATGCTAATTGTAAGTACTGATGCCCTCATGACATCCTGTAAGTTTCAACCTGATCGGTGAAAAACTCTGGCTTTGGCACAACTGCAAACATTTTTGGTGGTGGGGTCACTTGACCTGGTCTGGTGACCTGACCTGAGATGACCCGAGCATATTTTGTTTTTCAAAGTGTGCGCAATTGATGTCCTAACAGGTGTATCAAAACCCACTGCTGAAAAAACGGCGGCGCTGCGCGCCGCCGTTTTTTCGCTATCTTTGAAAAACCTGAGGGGGGCGGAAATCAACGCGCAGTGCGCGGGTTAATATCTTCGAAAATTTTGATTTTGTGGTGATTTTTCCAAACAAATAAAATTATTTTTTATTTCAGGGATCAAAAACCCAAAATTTTGCCAATCCGAGATTGCCATGTTAAAGAAAATGCCATTTAGTATCTGTGGTAAATTGCGTTTGCAATTTGCTTTAAAACTCTGTTTTCTACGATTTTTCAAATATTTCTCTTCTTTTACCAACATGACGTCATCAAAACATTATTATCTCGCCAACTAATAAACCAATTTCAAATTAATTTTTACAGCCGACGTATAATTGTTGTAAACTCAGCTACCAAAAATTTCAGCGAGATGCACTTCATGTGTCAAAAGTTATTAAAGAAAAACCTCAGGGGGGCCTGTCAGCCCCTCCCCCCCGTAGGGCGAGGGTTAAGCGATATTATCACTATTCAATAGTTATGGAAACATGTATTGAGCTCATAACAAGTTTACGATATATATATAGACCGTTTTTATATATATAGACCGTTTTTAAAGAACATATGCGTGTAGAGTCTATTCGTTCAGCTTAGCATACCGCCATACTAGTTACAATGACAACTGACCTATCGATGCTTATTTTGCTAATTACCACCAAACTGCAATTTTTTCAACATATTATATTCTTACCAACATATTACAAATTCTGAGGAGCATTTTAAGCCAAAAATCGCATGTAAAAGTTATGTAGTTAAGGAATGGATCGAGCTAAGACTTCTATACCCAAATTTCTCAGAAACTTTTCTTTTCTTTTCAACGCAATAATCCTTAGTGAAAACGGCTATTATCACTATCCAATAGTTATGAAGACATGTATTGAACTCATAACAAATTTATGATACAAAATTGTCCGTTTTTAAAGAACATATGCGTCTAGAGTCCATTCGTTCAGTTCAGCATACCGTCATACTTGTTCTAAATCTGGCAGCGTCATGGATCACAGGTCTGTATGCGCATGCGCAGTGATGTGCCAGCATCGATTCGCCGCCACTTCCGAGCCACGTTCCGCACGCACATGGTCAAAGCCAAGCCGCACATCCCGGCCGCCAGATTGGGCCGGATTGGGCGAGTCCATTGCGTCTAATTGCGTCACACGCCACAATATGTTCCGAATCGTTCTGAAGTTTGAAAAGTTTCAGTCGGTGGAGATCGGCATCACAACTGACCTATCAATACTTATCTTGCTAATTACCACCAAACATAAATTTTGTCTACATATTATATTCTTACCAACATATTACAAAATTCTGAGGGACATTTCACGCCATAAATCCCATATAAAAGTTGCGTAGTTAAGGAATGGATCGTCGAAACTTTGCAAACATTTTAAAATATTGTAAAAAGTTTCGCACAATAATCCTTCGTGAAAACGGCTATTATCTCATTACACATGATAGTATCTGGGTGATCGCGTCTCAATTTAAAAGTGAAATAACAACTTTTTATATTTCAATCATTAATATTTGGGAAATTGAAATATATGTACTTCTATATGGTGATGAACTGTATGATCCTTCTCTATATCTGGCGTGACATATCTGGCGTTTTTCTTTCATTTGAAAGCACTGTGACAATGTCCCTGAAACAAATCGCCGACACTAAATAGGTCGCCGGTGGGTGCATAAATGAACTTCCGATTTAATTGCCACTTTTCAATTGTTTATTGATTGTTTTGGAAAAAGTGTCTCTTTAATTGATATTGATATTATATACAGCCAGAGACAAAACTATATATACAAATTACATACACAAATTCCTAATGTTGCAAATACATGAACCATTATGGCGATTGTTTTCTAAATTGAGGGTCGCAGCCACTATCTAGGCCGTCGTTGGGTGCATAGGTTAACTGCTATTTTGGATACCTTTGTATTCAATCATTGTTGATTGTTAAGGAAAGTAGGGCACATAGTCATAATTAGACAGTGTGCAACACATATTTTCATACCATTTCGTTAAAAAGCAATACCGGATTTTGGTGGGGACCTAAATTCGTTACCATTGACATCTTTGGGTAGGAGGGCTTCTATGCAAAATGTGATAAATTTACAATATATTTTAGTCTCGTCTGTCGTTTTCAAGGTAATAACTCCATTTTTTTGGGGTAAAAATGTAAATATTTCCCTTTAACTTTTAAAGGTCATCTGCATTCTCGGTGATTTTGAATATTACAATTTTGCCTCCCTAAATTAATCTTAAATACCATTAAGCATTGTATTATAACTTACACTTCCAGACCGAAGATCCCCAACGTGTCATGTCATATCTGCACTGACGTGGAATGTCCTATGCGTTAGCAATATGCATATATTCATACTATCCCTTTTCAGAAAGAACATGGCGCAAATTCACTTCTACTACAAATCGAACTCGGCCACCCGTTACAAGCGAGATGTTGTTTTCACGAACGACCAACTCATCGGTGGGTGTTGAGCGGCACAGCTGTTCCAGTCATCCGTGCGTCGGTATCGGGATTACCGCAACCATTCCACCGGCGCTGTAACCATTCCACCATCGCTGTAACCATTACACCGCCGCTGTAACCATTCCATCGCCAATGTAAACCATTCCACCGCCACTGTAACCATTCCACCGCTACTGTAACCATTTCACTGCCGGTGTAACCATTCCACCATCGCTGTAACCATTACACCGCCGCTGTAACCATTCCATCGCCAATGTAACCATTCCACCGCCACTGTAACCATTCCACCGCTACTGTAACCATTCCACCGCCGATGTAACCATTCCACCATCGCTGTAACCATTCCACCGCCACAGTCACATTTCACCGCCACTGTAACCATTTCACCGCCACAGTCACCATTCCACCGCCACTGTAACCATTCCACCGCCCCTCTAACCATTTCACCACCACTGTAACCATCGCACCGCCACTGTAACCATTGCACCGCCACTGTAACCATTCCACCGCCACTGTAACCATTTCACCGCCACTGTAACCATTCAACCGCCACTAACCATTCAACCGCCACTGTAACCATTTCACCGCCACTGTAACCATTCAACCGCCACTAACCATTTCACCGCCACTGTAACCATTCAACCGCCACTAACCATTCAACCGCCACTGTAACCATTGCACCGCCACTGTAACCATCGCACCGCCACTGTAACCATTGCACCGCCACTGTAACCATTCCACCGCTACTGCAACCATTCCACCGCCGATGTAACCATGACCTCAGCACACTAAAAATGAAGGCTGTAAAACGTTTTTGCTCACACTTCTGTCTTGCTTATCACTCACATCCACAACATGCAAAGACGTATTATATATGCATATTTGACTGCAGCAGCACCTGGTGGTGTAACTAGTAGTTCCAGGCTTTTCGATAGAGGGCAGCATTGCTAGGATGAGCTTGTTGAGACACCTGGTCCACTAAATGATCGGATCCAGTCGAGTATGTCCAGCTTACGTGCGGGTGCGATATAAACTCATTGGCCCTTTCGGCCTCGCACTGCTGACTTTATGATCGTCTAGAGGGTCTGCATAACCTTCTCTGAATGTTTGAAATTAACACTAACAAATGTCGATCTCGGATAAAAAATTGGGGTTTGACCCAAAAAAGGAGAAAAAAGTTGTGTTTAAATGCCTACAAAAGAAAACTCTTCGAAGATATTTAAAAAACGAAATATATATCAGAGAGCCACATATGGGCAATCCCTAAAGCAAATTTCACACTAATATCACCATTTTTGACTGACTTATGGCTTCTAAAGTATGGGTAACTCATTAAGTATTTCTGAAATGTTTCTTGTTGTTGTTGTTATGAATGACCAGCGACGAAAAAATGAATGTCACCGCTGCATTGTTTAGGCCAAACTTGTCCAGAAACATGCCTTTTTATGTATATTTATCAACTTTGAATTTTGACCTTATGTGACCTGACCTTGACCTGAGCTTGACAATAACTTCACGTAAATAAAGTCAGGTGGTAACATGACTATCATGACATGACATGGTGGTAACAGGTAGCTGACTTTATGATCGTCTAACGGTCTGCATAACCTTCTCTGAATGTTTAAAATGAACTCCGTAGGTGCTTCCAAAAATGAAATGCTAGGTACCTAACTCGTAAAAAACGTGTATCACTATTAATTTCCTTAAAACATTGGTTTGTCCCTAAAAAGTTTTGTCTGGATCTTAAAATAAGGCGATTTCTGAGCGGATGCAAGATTATTAAGGTTTTGCATTTACAAGACAAATTTTGCTACGCTTGTGTTATTTCGCTATCTCCATTGACAAAAAAAACTAATTTTAACGTAGGCTATTCTGTTAAGTGCGTACAAAAAAATGTGGTGTCGAATCCCGATGATTTCAGAGAAAATGACCAGATTTAGACATACTGCCGTACTTCGGCTACTGCGACTCTGTGTACGACGGACACATAACTATCAGAGACGAAATCAGACTTGAACGACTACAGAACAGAGCAGCCAGACTAGTGACAGGGGCAGACTTTCGGACATCAACTGACGCACTTAGACGGGAAATATGATGGGAGCGACTCAAGACTAGACGCAGCATGCACAAACCTATGTTCTACATAAAACCCCTAAGCGAACAGGGAACGATCCCTGGCTACATTGCAACAATGCTACCCGACAAAAGACGGTCTGAAACAAGCAGAACACTCCGTAATGCAAACTCACACACACATTGTCCCTCAACCGAACCTCATCCTTCCAAAGATCCTTCATTCCAGACGCCACACGACTCTGGAACAAACTTCCAGTCTATCCGCATATTACCCACTCCCAAATCCTTCAAAGCAGCTCTCAGGCAGCGCATGGGTGTGGGAAACCCGTCACCTTTTTTGCCTTCGGCT
>JAXIVJ010004249.1:35000-84898 GCA_036785665.1 Chirona hameri | reverse complement strand
GGGGGGAGCTGCTCCCCTGCCCCCCCCCCTTTCCGCCACCCCTGTTCTACACTCGACAGGTCCTACGCTCGACACAATCCTAAAAGAACACGGGTATATATTGTTTGAAAACAGTCACATAATGCCCGAACTTCATCTCGTGCACACGAAGGTCGTTCAGAAATAATGGATCAACATGCATCACAACCAACCCCATTCCAGCGATACCAAACGATTCCGGGACCTACGTTATACGTATCCCGCTATAGTGCTAGTAACCGACCATTGCTACAACGACGGGGTAAAATAAGTCCTACTCCTGCTTCAAAGTCGTGCGAGGAAAGGTTGTGACGCAAGTCATTCAGCCAGATTATTATGCTACTTAATAATTGCGCGTGACTTTGTTACGCGTTCTATAAAAAAAAAAAACGCGAACGTTATCCAAAAGTTACCATTAACTCAGTATAATGCTTCATTCAGAGTACGCTCCCGCTTTGCCCCAGCGATGACATCCGGTGGCAGAAAACGTAAACGATGATTATCGCTAATTCACCATTCGCAGGCTTTGAATATTGACGAACGATCGAGACGCACCAATGGACACGATTTGCCTGTCCATTCTGTGATTGAATAAACTATATCGCAGCCGGTTTTGCTCAATACTGATCCGACAGTGTGAAAGGTAAGGTTCAGTGTTTAACAAGCATAACGCATTAAATGTGGACATCGCGATGTCCTCATCCATCGAGTCACTTTATGGAATCGCCTGACCTGACAAAACACTCACAATACCGTTGAGCACTTCTCTCCGCCGGGTTGTTCGCATGGGATGACACAGCACAGATGTGACTGAACAGTCCCGCACTCGCGTCAGATTCAGTCACGGGACATCGAACGGTACTGCATCACAGCATAACGGTACAGCACCATCGCCCCACACTCAGCCATCTCACCAGTTGGTTGACAGTTGACACACACACACAGAGCGGCCGGGTCCCTGTCGGCGGCGGTTCGTCAGCGATGTCGGTGTCGGCGGAGGTCCGTCAGCGATGTCGGTGCGGGTGCGGGCTCAGGCGACCGGTCGTCCGGCCGGGGCGCCGCCGTCAGGAAGGGCAGGGACCCGACCCCCCCCCCCCCCCCCCCCCCCCCCCCCACACGAACACACACACACACAAAGTCTGTTGAGGGCGGTACAACCCTCAGAAGATGACGTCCAGCTCCTCCGGGTCCTCGTCACACTCGGCCGGGTACAGTTTCTGCGGGAGGCGGGAGCAGTGGTCGTGTCATTCCAGGTGCGACCAGCGGCCGTGCTATTCTACACCAGAGGCGCAAAACCACACATGCGGCCGTTTTCGCAGCGCAGTGCGATTGGAAGTGTCGGATTTCGAATACACGCTCGATTAAAATAAAATAGAAACAATTTTCAATATAACATAGTAAAGCTTCCTTGTGCAAAGCAAAATCTTAACAAATACATAATCAACAAACAAATGAGTAAATTAGGTATAAATGTAAACGGATAATTACTTCAGGCCGTTTTAAAACCATTAAACCAACTTTAAAAAAATGCAATGCGATAAGCCAACTATCTCTCAATCCTGCCTCGGCATTCAGTCGGCGCTTCTGGTTGCCGCCTTACCTCGCAGTTTCCGTCCGTTTGTCCCTCGGATACCGCCTCCGTCAGCTGCTCATGCACCACAGAGTCCATATCGTGCTCCACCGAGGCCAGCAGCATGCCGAAAAGGCGGCTGTGGCGGACATAGAGCCGACCGTCAGACACGTCACGGAGAACGTCACGGAGAACGTCACTGATAACGTCACGGATAACGTCACGCAAAACGTCACTGAGAACGTTAAACCCGCGCCGTGCGGGGGGTGGGGGTGTTTAGACCCCCCCCCCCCTCTCAGGTTTGTCAGGATTAGCGAGAGAAAAAACGGCGGTGCGCAGCGCCTCCATTTTTGGCACAGCTGTTCGGGCATCAATTGCGCACATTATGTTTAAAAAATACCTCAAGTCATCTCAGGTCAGGTCACCAGACCAGGTCACGTGACCCCACCTGTAAAAAAACTTGTGGTCGTACCAGTCACAGTTTTTGAATGATCCGTTTTACACTTACAGGATTTAATAGAGATTTCATTTTACACTTACAGGATTTCAAATATATCTACAATTCGTATCTTGGATTTTTATATATATCAGCGACCTAAGGTAGTGTCAATTTCGTGACCTCCCCATTAAAAGTCAATGGGAAAATATTCAAATGCTTCCTATTCCAAGGATACGCAAGATATCAGTCTAATTCCTTCTGGATCATGTTATTATAGGCCATTCTTGATGACCTAGGTGCCATTTTTGTTCAGTGACTCCTACAGGGTCAGCCGAGATCATCGAAGGTCTAAAAAGTGTGTGTGTTTGGGGGAGGGGGTCGGCCGCCATAAAAAGTGAGGGGTCGCGACCCCCCGGTTTTCAAAAGTGGGAGAGTCGCGACTAGAGATGCAAAAATTCCCCCAAAAACAGGAACCGGCCCCGCACCGCCACCGCTCATACATGAGTTGGGACCGGCATCAAGGCCGGCCACATGTGGCAGCACCCGCCAGGCCCGGCACGCGGCAGCTCAAGCTAGGAATCTGCATGTATACTTCATTCTACACTTAAAATCTTTTAGCAGGAATATTTATAGTTTGCAATGTGCATTTTGCACCATTTTAACACACACCACATTGAAACACCAATGGATAATGGATATATATGGACCATGGAGTAAAGAAAATCCCACACAAGTCAG
Source organism: Chirona hameri (assembly GCA_036785665.1). Classification (NCBI taxonomy): domain Eukaryota; kingdom Metazoa; phylum Arthropoda; class Thecostraca; order Balanomorpha; family Balanidae; genus Chirona; species Chirona hameri. The sequence continues at coordinate 82,133 of JAXIVJ010004249.1, read as the reverse complement.
AACTTGAGATAAATAATCAACAACAGACTAACAGGAAAGTCAAACAGGTCAAGGTGAGTAGACTTCTTTCATCTTTGGTGGTTTGCAAAAATAAAAAACAAAAATAAGACGCATGATAGATATATAGATCATGCAAGTCCAAACGAGCAGCTTAAAAGTATGTAATAAGTATGCATTCATCACTCAACATCACACAATGCAATGTTTGGGTTGTAATTGTAATAGCTTCTACAAACAATGTTGAGGTTAGAGGTACTACAACCTACTTACTTATTTGATCAATGTTGACATGGACTAGTAAATACTAAATATACTTCACAGGATAATGGGGAAAAGGCAAGTTTTCCTGGACATTTAAGTATGACAAACATACTAAAAACATTGGGAGTGACAATCATATCTTGAATGATAAAAGTAAAATAATCGACCTGTTTTAAATTACAGAGTATCCTCGGTTTTCTCACTATCCAAGCCAAGATATCTATAACTAACAGCTAAGCCAGTCACACACAGAGCCACTCTTATACGGCCTTGTCACATATTTATACAGCCTTGGGCAGTGAGCACAGATAAACAAAGCTTGAGCTACTTCACTGCCAAAGCCAAGGCCGTACAACTGCCTTGGTACAACTTCACACGTCCGTCAAGCTAGCAGCAGATTCATATTCGCGAATCTGCTGCTGCCAGACAGACATTCGCCGGGCTCGAATATACTGCTACTGGCAGCAGATTCGCGAATATCGGCGAATGTCTGTCAGCTGGGAGCATATTCATGAACAACTTCCGCGGCCTTCTTGGCGCATCTTAGACGCGAGCAGCAGATTCAGATATTCGCCGGGCTCGAATATACTGCTACCAGCAGCAGATTCGGCGAATGTCTGTCAGCTGGGAGCATATTCGTGAACAACTTCCGCGGCATTTTTCGCGCATCATCTGAACGCCAGCAGCAGATTCGCAACGTGATGTGTTTGAGTTGAGTTGTTCGGTGAGAGATGGGTACCTTCTAGGTAAGTAGGTATTGATCAACGTATTACTGACGTGAAGCAGTCAGTGAGTAGCACCTCTAACCTCCTCCTACTTACCTAGAAGGTACCCATCTTTCACCGAACAACTCAACTCAAACACATCACGTTGCGAATCTGCTGTTGGCGTTCAGATGATCCGCGAAAAATGCCGCGGAAGTTGTTCACGAATATGCTGCCAGCTGACAGACATTCGCCGAATCTGCTGCTGGTAGCAGTATATTCGAGCCCGGCGAATATCTGAATCTGCTGCTCGCGCCAAAAAGGCCGCGTAAGTTGTTCACGAATATGCTGCCAGCTGACAGACATTCGCCGAATCTGCTGCCAGTAGCAGTATATTCGAGCCCGGCGAATGTCTGTCTGGCAGCAGCAGATTCGCGAATATGAATCTGCTGCTAGCTTGACGGACGTCAACTTCACTGCTGTGCGTAATGGCGGCTGAAGTATTTGACAATTGTGAAGCGTTGAGCTCAAAACGGCGCAGACAATTAATCCCGTCACCGAAATGACTAACTTTATCACCATAATTACTTAAAATCACCAAAATGAAAATGTCAACATATTGCGGATTCGGCAGATGGACTTCTTTAAAAAAATATTTAAACTTCAACTGACACCAATGGTTAAGATTTAATACTACAGCTTATTTTCGAATACGAACATGAACAATTGTCTTCACACAATTCTGAGGCGTCGCGATTCTGAGGTGTGAAGTTGTGAATATCTGTCAGCGACACATTCGCGAATATCGATCTACTGCTTAATTGACACACGTGATTCTTTTACGGTCCAGTCCTGGCGAATTCGTCGCAAATGTGACTCATCAAAACACATTGTTTGGAAATTGGGTTTGAATGTGTTGTCGGGGAGTGTGTCACGTGTAATTATGCAAGGTCATATATAAATTATGGAGCTATTGTGATAAGAAGTTGAAGTGGAACTAGACAGGTTTGCATTCTGTGATAGGTCTTGGCCATTTAAGATTTCTTTGCAAAATGTTTTTGTTTGTGTTTTGCAGTCTTTCCACCTTTATAATTGTAATTGCATAAAATACAATATTTGTTCACTACCAAAACTACAAATGATATGACTTGAATATGTCCTTTCTCATGTGGAACTAAATAGTAAATATGTATCAATAAATATTCTCAGTAATATGTATTTACAATAGTATTAACAATAATTATTATCATATACGTGGGTGGTTTTGTTCCATAGGTACTTATTTGTTATACAAAATAATTTGGGGTGACCTGGGGCAATGGGATGACTAAATATAATATTGTATGCCACCCCACCTAGTTACTAGTGATGACAGTGGAATATGATTTGGGGTAGTTGTTTCTGTTTGACTGCACTCGACTCTCACACTGCTGCAGTGACTGAGCTGATGAATTGATCATGAATTGACCCTGTAGTTTGATTTATTAAGTTTCACTGGTGTGTCCACTCCTTGCTAGGTCGTACTAGTTATCACTTTTAATTTGTAAACTAGGACATTGTTATGTGTTATGCTGGTGTTTTACTGTTGTATATTTTGTTTTCTCAATTTATCATGATCTTTAAGCATGTATGTTCTGACTTCTGCCAATATTTATTTCTACTTTTTTGTTTTAATTGATAACTTGTGCTGAGCCCGGCATGAGCCCGGCAAGCCTGAGTTCAGACACAGCTTCAGGCACGCCGGGCCTGAATTTGGGCCCAGCGCCGGCTCCGTGGTCCTGAAATTTGCGTCTCTAGTCGCGACCCCCATCTTCATTAGACTCACTTGGTGACGTATCCCCTTACATGACACCTCTAAGCACACATTCATACCGAACACCTCTGATGATGCAGTGTCCCTACCTGACGGCCTTGGTGACGGCGGTGCGGACGCCGTACGCCCCGGCGTCCGTCTCCTTTGCCTCCCGGTTGGCGCGGCACAGTGCCTGCAGCAGACACTCGGGCCTGTGGCGGATCTGCTTGTAGGCGCCGTAAGCCAGGATCACCGGCTCGCCCACAGAGTGATCCACCGTGTCGACGATGTACTGATCTTCCTTCACACCCGAGAGCTTCTTGATCGGGCTCTTGCGTGACTGGTACACCTCGTTGTATACCTTGAGCAGGAACTTGTGAGTGTCGTCGCAGAAGCTCTTGAAATCCAGCTGAAACCCGAGCGGCTCCAAGTACTCTTCCACCATGGGCGCTGCCATGCCAATCATCTTCTCCACCGACGTGTCGTACATGCTCGCCAGCGAGGCGACGCCCATCTGGATCTTCATGAGCGCCAGCGGCTCCTTCAGGAAGTCGTGCACCATGCGGATGTAGGGCAGTGCCTGCTCGATGGCCGAACGACGGATGTCCTCGCTCTTCAGCAGATTAAACGCGACTCCGATGGAATCCATGACGGCGTGGAAGTGGCCGGCCACCTCCTTCTCGTCCTTGCTGTTCTGGATCTGGCTCAGGTAGGCGGAGATCTCCTCCATGCCCTCGACCTCTGGCACCAGGCCGGACAAGCTGTTCATGTCCAGCCCGCCGCTGGCCGCCTTCATCATCATCGCCTGCATCGCCACCGGGTCGTTGGCAATGGCGCTCAGCGAGTCAGTCAGCTTCGAGAAGTCCGGCACATTGTTCATCATGCCCTCAGCCTTCTTCAGAGCCTCTGCCGCGCTGATGGTAGCCTTCTTCCCTTCGGATTTCTTGGCTTGGGTTTTCGTTTCCACCTTCGCTTTAGCCTTAGCGTCATCGTCCGGCTCAGTTTCGATTTCATTCTCCTCTGGTTTCTCAGCCTCCTTGACCGGCTCACTTGGGGTTTGCTCTCCTTGTCCTTGCCCGTTTCCAGTGGCGTCTTCAGACTGTTTAGAATACGTCTGACAAACTCGGGCTCGGAGTTATCTTTCTTCACAACATTGCCGAGAATTCCGCCGAAATTGGTGATGATCTCGGGAAGTTCCTTGTCGGTGGGCTTCTCGTCTGCGAGGACTTCCATCAACGACGGCAGCAGACGGCTGATCTGGTCCTCTGAGCCTGGGAAAGCGCGCATCACCTTCTTAATCTCGCGCATGAACGTAGAGCCCGTCCGTGACCAGTCCCACTCCTGCTCGTCAACGAAATCCTGCATGAACGACTCGAATGTCTCCAGCGCGCTCTGGTCGTACACAAAGTCCGAGTCATCGAGGTTGCTCGCCGCCTTGATGCCGCCCAGAACACCCGCAGCGGTCTTCTCGAACTTCCGCAGGTCTGACTCGCTCATCGAGTCCTTGAAGGCGTCGTTGAGCCGGTCGAGCAGGAACGGACTCGCCTGTTCGTCCTTGATGACCTGCATGAAATTCTGCAAGATCGGCTTCAGGTCGTCCATCTTCATGCCGTTACCTCCATCTTTCTTCAGGAGCCCGCCAGCGAGACTGGCAAGCGAGCCGGCACTAATGCCCTCGCTCATCAGCTTGCTGAGGTCGACGTTGCCGGCGAGGACGGAGGTGAAGAGCTGGCGGACCAGACCGCCGGCCGCGCCGCCGCCGTTGCCGTCCATGACGTCGCCGAACTGGTCGAGGAAGCGCTTGCCATCGGGCGTGTCGGCGAAGAGCGCCAGGTCGGCGAGCGAGGCGCTCAGTACGTCCGGGTTGTACGGGTCCTTCATCAGGTTGAGCAGCGCCGACTGCAGCTTGGCCATCTGGCCGCGGATGTCGCCCGGACCGTTCATCTCGCGAGAGTACTTGCCGGCTCCCTCGTCGTCGGCACCGTCGCAGTCGGGGCCGCGGCACGCCTGCTCGGCGGCGGCCACGGCCAGCAGCGGCAGCAGCAACGCAGCGCGCATCTTTACACAGCTGTAGGACAGAGAGAGAGAGAGATATAGTGAGACACACACACACACACACACACACACACACACACACACACACACACACACACACACACACACACACACACACACACACACACACACACACACACACACACACACACACACACACACACACACACACACACACACACACACACACACACACACACACACACACACACACACACACACACACACACACACACACACACACACACACACACACACACACACACACACACACACACACACACACACACACACACACACACACACACACACACACACACACACACACACACACACACACACACACACACACACACACACACACACACACACACACACACACACACACACACACACACACACACACACACACACACACACACACACACACACACACACACACACACACACACACACACACACACACACACACACACACACACACACACACACACACACACACACACACACCACACACACACACACACACACACACACACACACACACACACACACACACACACACACACACACACACCACACACACACACACACACACACACACACACACACACACACACACACACACACACACACACACACACACACACACACACACACACACACACACACACACACACACACACACACACACACACACACACACACACACACACACACACACACACACACACACACACACACACACACACACACACACACACACACACACACACACACACACACACACACACACACACACACACACACACACACACACACACACACACACACACACACACACACACACACACACACACACACACACACACACACACACACACACACACACACACACACACACACCACACACACACACACACACACACACACACACACACACACACACACACACACACACACACACACACACACACACACACACACACACACACACACACACACACACACACACACACACACACACACACACACACACCACACACACACACACACACACACACACACACACACACACACACACACACACACACACACACACACACACACACACACACACACACACACACACACACACACACACACACACACACACACACACACACACACACACACACACACACACACACACACACACACACACACACACACACACACACACACACACACACACACACACACACACACACACACACACACACACACACACACACACACACACACACACACACACACACACACACACACACACACACACACACACACACACACACACACACACACACACACACACACACACACACACACACACACACACACACACACACACACACACACACACACACACACACACACACACACACACACACACACACACACACACACACACACACACACACACACACACACACACACACACACACACACACACACACACACACACACACACACACACACACACACACACACACACACCACACACACACCACACACACACACACACACACACACACACACACACACACACACACACACACACACACCACACACACACACACACACACACACACACACACACACACACACACACACACACACACACACACACACACACACACACACACACACACACACACACACACACACACACACACACACACACACACACACACACACACACACACACACACACACACACACACACACACACCACACACACACACACACACACACACACACACACACACACACACACACACACACACACACACACACACACACACACACACACACACACACACACACACACACACACACACACACACACACACACACACACACACACACACACACACACACACACACACACACACACACACACACACACACACACACACACACACACACACACACACACACCACACACACACACACACACACACACACACACACACACACACACACACACACACACACACACACACACACACACACACACACACACACACACACACACACACACACACACACACACACACACACACACACACACACACACACACACACACACACACACACACACACACACACACACACACACACACACACACACACACACACACACACACACACACACACACACACACACACACACACACACACACACACACACACACACACACACACACACACACACACACACACACACACACACACACACACACACACACACACACACACACACACACACACACACACACACACACACACACACACACACACACACACACACACACACACCACACACACACACACACACACACACACACACACACACACACACACACACACACACACACACACACACACACACACACACACACACACACACACACACACACACACACACACACACACACACACACACACACACACACACACACACACACACACACACACACACACACACACACACACACACACACACACACACACACACACACACACACACACACACACACACACACACACACACACACACACACACACACACACACACACACACACACACACACACACACACACACACACACACACACACACACACACACACACACACACACACACACACACACACACACACACACACACACACACACACACACACACACACACACACACACACACACACACACACACACACACACACACACACACACACACACACACACACACACACACACACACACACACACACACACACACACACACACACACACACACACACACACACACACACACACACACACACACACACACACACACACACACACACACACACACACACACACACACACACACACACACACACACACACACACACACACACACACACACACACACACACACACACACACACACACACACACACACACACACACACACACACACACACACACACACACACACACACACACACACACACACACACACACACACACACACACACACACACACACACACACACACACACACACACACACACACACACACACACACACACACACACACACACACACACACACACACACACACACACACACCACACACACACACACACACACACACACACACACACACACACACACACACACACACACACACACACACACACACACACACACACACACACACACACACACACACACACACACACACACACACACACACACACACACACACACACACACACACACACACACACACACACACACACACACACACACACACACACACACACACACACACACACACACACACACACACACACACACACACACACACACACACACACACACACACACACACACACACACACACACACACACACACACACACACACACACACACACACACACACACACACACACACACACACACACACACACACACACACACACACACACACACACACACACACACACACACACACACACACACACACACACACACACACACACACACACACACACACACACACACACACACACACACACACACACACACACACACACACACACACACACACACACACACACACACACACACACACACACACACACACACACACACACACACACACACACACACACACACACACACACACACACACACACACACACACACACACACACACACACACACACACACACACACACACACAACACACACACACACACACACACACACACACACACACACACACACACACACACACCACACACACACACACACACACACACACACACACACACACACACACACACACACACACACACACACACACACACACACACACACACACACACACACACACACACACACACACACACACACACACACACACACACACACACACACACACACACACACACACACACACACACACACACACACACACACACACACACACACACACACACACACACACACACACACACACACACACACACACACACACACACACACACACACACACACACACACACACACACACACACACACACACACACACACACACACACACACACACACACACACACACACACACACACACACACACACACACACACACACACACACACACACACACACACACACACACACACACACACACACACACACACACACACACACACACACACACACACACACACACACACACACACACACACACACACACACACACACACACACACACACACACACACACACACACACACACACACACACACACACACACACACACACACACACACACACACACACACACACACACACACACACACACACACACACACACACACACACACACACACACACACACACACACACACACACACACACACACACACACACACACACACACACACACACACACACACACACACACACACACACACACACACACACACACACACACACACACACACACACACACACACACACACACACACACACACACACACACACACACACACACACACACACACACACACACACACACACACACACACACACACACACACACACACACACACACACACACACACACACACACACACACACACACACACACACACACACACACACACACACACACACACACACACACACACACACACACACACACACACACACACACACACACACACACACACACACACACACACACACACACACACACACACACACACACACACACACACACACACACACACACACACACACACACACACACACACACACACACACACACACACACACACACACACACACACACACACACACACACACACACACACACACACACACACACACACACACACACACACACACACACACACACACACACACACACACACACACACACACACACACACACACACACACACACACACACACACACACACACACACACACACACACACACACACACACACACACACACACACACACACACACACACACACACACACACACACACACACACACACACACACACACACACACACACACACACACACACACACACACACACACACACACACACACACACACACACACACACACACACACACACACACACACACACACACACACACACACACACACACACACACACACACACACACACACACACACACACACACACACACACACACACACACACACACACACACACACACACACACACACACACACACACACACACACACACACACACACACACACACACACACACACACACACACACACACACACACACACACACACACACACACACACACACACACACACACACACACACACACACACACACACACACACACACACACACACACACACACACACACACACACACACACACACACACACACACACACACACACACACACACACACACACACACACACACACACACACACACACACACACACACACACACACACACACACACACACACACACACACACACACACACACACACACACACACACACACACACACACACACACACACACACACACACACACACACACACACACACACACACACACACACACACACACACACACACACACACACACACACACACACACACACACACACACACACACACACACACACACACACACACACACACACACACACACACACACACACACACACACACACACACACACACACACACACACACACACACACACACACACACACACACACACACACACACACACACACACACACACACACACACACACACACACACACACACACACACACACACACACACACACACACACACACACACACACACACACACACACACACACACACACACACACACACACACACACACACACACACACACACACACACACACACACACACACACACACACACACACACACACACACACACACACACACACACACACACACACACACACACAGAGAGAGAGCCAGGATGTTATGGCGTTGCAAGCAAATGGTACCAGTGAAAATTTAACGCTAAATATTTATTTATTTATAAATAAATAAATCAATCAATATTTAGTGGTACCATATGCTTGCGACATAACACTCTGGCTCACTAGCGGTCCCTGGCGGCCAACTGCTGCAACAACTCCAGCTGATAGTGCTAGCCAATCTAGATACCGGGTGGTTCGCTTTTTCTGCGGAATGGATGTCGGCAAAAAATTGTGCCATACATTTGGCAGCACAAAGGATTTCCCGGTTATTTTTTTAAAAAAAAAATGGCGTCACCAACCCAACTTTCCGCATAAAACTAAAAGTTAAATATCTTCCAAGATAGCAATTTTTTCCTGAAAATGGCGAGACAGTCACTTTAAAGGCAGACATAACGATGGCAAATCAAATGAAGCATAACTAGCCTTAATAAACCGAGTCGGACATACACAATTGATTTAACAATCACATGTTGTTGATACAAATGAACACTGCGCACAGCTAACATCAATATAAAATTATCACAAACACTAACAAGAAGAAAGCGGGCCGCACGCTGTGCCATTCGGCGCGTGTCCGCTGGAGGAATGTCTCAAAAAAGCTGGTCCGGACGAGCTTTTCTGTGCTGAACACCGCGGAAAGCAGTGATATCGCGCGCCGAATGGCGCAGTGTGCGGCCGCATTTAGGGTTCCGACTGCTTTCACACGAAGATTTACACTATTTACTTCTTGCAAAGGATTCCTAAAAAAAAAATCCCCGACATAGTGTATCAGACCTGAGCTGACAGGCTCACAAATAGGGAAGCCCAATCTCTAATGCTTGGAACAGCACCAGGTCTGGTTGTTGGAGTAGTCACAATGAGAACAGGCTAAGAGCAACCCAAAACAATGGCCTAAGGGCCTCATGAGGGTACCGGTCGGTTTGACCACGACCTTGGACTCTTGTCTATCCCTTGATGCATCGAGTATCGACACTCGGTCTGAGTGTGTGCGAGAGCGAGAGCGCGAGAGCGCGAGAGCGCGAGAGCGCGAGAGCGCGAGAGCGCGAGAACAACGCGTAAGTAGGGTAGGGCGCAAAGAAACCGAGTTCACGGTCCATCAACTTAGTATCAAGGTCAGTATTTCAATCTCATTTGTGTCTTTTTGGATGCCGGCTGGAGGTAGGTAAATCTCTAGATTGATACTTTTGACGACATGCGTCTTTGAAGGGCCTCGAAATGGCCAACATCCCTGTTCACACGCGGCGCTGGGGTCTCAAGCCGAACGCGCGGCGCTGGGGGAGGGGTGTGTGAATTTTACCCCCTCCCTCATATCTTCCGAACCAATAACCTTAGCGAGACGCGCAAGGCGGCGATCGACAGCTCTCAATGAGACGAATATAACGCTTACCCGAAATTCTTAAAATAATGTCACATATCAGGTCAAGGTCAGGTTAAATGTCAAAATAGTTATTTGAGTTGATGAGCCATACTTTCCATTCAAAGCTTTAGATTACGACTATTATCGCACAGAAAGGTTAGAGGTATGATACATCTACCACATTACCGAAAGTGAAAATATAAGTAAAGGGCATAAAAAGCAATTTTAAAAATGATGTCTTGAGTTACTCAATACTCATACTTAGGGACCCATAAGTCAGTCAAAAATAAAGATATTGCTTTGAAATTTTGTGTGGGCATCATTCATACATGGTTCTCCAATATATGTTCCGATTTTTGAATATATTTGAACATGTTGATTTTGTGGAAAAAATCCAGAAAAAGTTGTTTATTTATTTTTGGGTGGAACCCGATTTTTGTAAAATAAATATTTTGATTTTGTTTTTATTTAAATGTAATTTTCCAAATATGGAAAATTCGAGATAGCCATTTTGAATAGAATTGTATTCCCTTCCTTTTGACGTTTTTATTTGCAATTTGCTTCAAAACCCCATTTTCTATGATTTTCGAACATTTATCGTTTTTTCCACCAAAAATGGCATAACATGACGTCACTAAAAAGTAATTATCTCCCATACCACTCCACCAATTGCAATTAAATTTTGACAGAAGATGTAGAATTGATGCATGATCAGGTTAAAGTCTCACTTCAATATCTCTAATGGTTTTCAAGTTAGAGAAAATTCGGGAGAGGGGGGGTAAAACTTACCTCGCCGCCGCGCTGGTTAATAGAGACTTAAACCAGCGCACTGCCAGTGGTTCGCACCAATCACGAACTGCCAGAGATTGATTTCAGCCCCCCCCCCCTAAGATCTCGAAAACCATGGTTCCTTCACTTCTTTTTACTATTATTATTTGATTTGCTTGGTGAGAAAACAAATTGATGGCAAAAGTTCGCCAAGGCGAGAAGCAGCGCTAAAGATCGCTTTATAAGTCTGGGGGTCCAGTCTGGAGGGGGCCCACCAGGGACAGGGCCCCGCAATACAAGGGGCCCTCGGGGTAGTGGCGAATCTGCGTTGTTGTGCGTGGGGAGGATGAGAGGAGGAGGGAGGGAGGCGTCAGCGAGAAGTTTTTGAGCGTGAGAAAGTAAAGCGATTTTCAAGTAGTTGCGATTTTTGGGATATATATATATATATATATATATATATATATATATATATATATATATATATATATATCGCGATGGGAGGGCCCATATCAGGTCTTATATATGCCAGACTGGCAAGATCCTCAGCCAGTCTGAGAGCCCAAGGCTAATCTGAAGGGGTTCTCATCTTTCCCAAAAAATATGTCGGTGTAAAAGGGCCCCCGAGAGGCCCTAAAAAGCCTTATGCCGACCTTGGAGGACCCGGCAAAGCCCCTCAGACCGGCGGCGAGCCCTGTCAGGTCGACCCATGTGTTGTGTTATGTTGCGCACGGCTCGTGCTAGTTTCCCTTCTCTTTGGAAGCCATATTATTTTCCTCCCACATCTGGTAACCCTGTGAGCAAAACAATACAGTTGACTCATGGCGGCCGGCGTGTGTGGTGCGTGGTGTGGAACGGAACCGAACCGAACTTAACATGGCGCGGTCGGTCGGTTTCGCACTTCCGTGCTAAGCGTGCGTGACTACAGTGTGTCCCCGTATCGTGTCGAAAGTGTTGCGTGCACTTAAGTGTTGCGTGTTGCGTGCATCGCCCCCGCCCGGAGCCAGGATGGCGGACGATCGGGCTGAACCGGCGCCGCCCAGCCCCGCGGAGAAGCCATCGGAGGTGGAGCTCCTGAAGGCGATGTTCCAGCAGCAGCTGGACCTGGCTGCGGCAGCGGCCAGACGCGAGGAGCGCATGGCGGCGCTGATGGAGCGGATGCTCCCCGGCCAGGCCGCGGCGCCGGCCGGGCCGGCGGCAGCCCCCGGGGCGGCGCCCGAGGCCGGAGCGGCGGCTGGCGCGCGGCAGCGCGCGCGCATGCCCGCTGTCGGGACGCCCACGCCCTGGCTGGCAGCGACGGCAACCCTCAAGGAGTTCGAGGCGTGGAAGGACAAATTCTCAGGTTACTGCCTCCTGACGGGAATTAACGACATGGGCCCCGCGGAGCAGCGGGCCGCCCTGCTGGCGGTGCTCGACGACGACTGGGCCCGCGTGGTCCGATTCGGCCTACCCCTCCCCGCCGACTCTTCAATGAATGACGTCATCGCGGCCCTGCAAAAACACCTCCGGCGGCAGCGGAACGTCGTCATTGACCGCTGCGAGTTCAACATGCGGCTGCAGGAGCCCGGTGAAACAGTGGACGACTTCATCTGCGCGCTGAAAGAAATCGCAGCCTGCTGCGATTTCTGCCAGCACTGCAGCGACGACAGGTTCCGGGACCACCTGGTCGTCGGCACTAGCGACGACGACGCGAGGCGACGCATGCTGGAAGTGCCAGAGCTGACCTTCCAGAAGGCGGCCGACCTGTGCCGCGCGTCTGAGAGCGCCCGCCACAACAGCTCCGCGATCCGAGGATCCGAAGATTCGTCCCTGCGCCGGATCTCGCAGTACCGGCGGGAGCGGAGTCGGCCGGCCAGCCCGGATCGGCGGCCGGCGGACCGGAGCCGGCGGTGCGACCGGTGCGGTGCGGCGCAGCATACCGACGCACGCGACTGCCGCGCGCTGGGCCGGACCTGCCACGCCTGCCACGGGCGGGATCATTTCTCCGCCGTGTGCAGACGCCCGGGAAGCGGCGACGGCCGGCGGTGGAGCTCGCCCAGCCCCGATCGCAACCGCCAGGGGCAGGCGCGTCACCGCCGTAACGTGAGCCACCGCCGTCAGAGCAGCCCGGCTGCCGGCGAGTCCCGCCGTCAGCTGGCGTTGGTGTCAGGTGACCGTGACGCAGCGAGCCGGCGGCGGTCGGGGCCACCTGAGACGAGCGACCCGGCCGCACGGCTGAGCAGTGTGTCAGCCAAGCGATCGCCTCAAGTTCGGCTACAGCTGCACCTGCCAAACGGCGACAGGAGGCCGACCATGTGGACGCCGGACACGGGTGCAGAGGCTTCGGCGATGTCGCTGAAGCAAGCGGAGTCCATGGGAGTGAACAGGGCTGATCTCGCCCCATCCACAACGGTGCTGTGGGCGGCCGACAGCCATCAACTGATCTGCCTCGGCACATGTGTGCTCACACTGCAGCTTGGTGACGTCACATGCACGGTGCAGGTGTCGGTCCTGCGATCGCTGCATTCACCGCTGCTGTCGTGGCATGACTGCGTTCGCTTGGGGATACTGCCCGCGAGCTTCCCGCAGCAGATCCGTCCCGTCAGCGCCGGACCCGGGGGCGGTCCGCCGCCGGGCACGGTGACGGACAGCGCGCAGCCCGCGCTGCCCCGCCCGGACCCTGACGTGGGCGACCAGCACGCGGTACACCACTGCCACGGCGAGCGTGCGGGTCCGAGAGCATCACAGGACCCGAGCCGGGCTTCCGACGCCGCACGGGCAGATGTCGTCCCAGCAGGAGCAGCGGAGCCGGTCAGTGGCGGTCCGCCGCCGGGGTTCGCGTGCCACGCGGTGGATGGTGGCGCCCTCTCGGCACACCAATCCGCGGATAACGGCGCCACCTCGGCGCGGCGCGCCGCGTGCGGTGGCGCCCCCTCGGCACAGCAGCGGCGCGCAGACTTCGCGGCGCTGAAAGGTGAATTCCCACGGGTCTTCGACGTGAAGTCGACCCTGCGGATGATGACGGGGGAGCCCATGCCGATCGAGCTGACAGAGGACGCCGTTCCGCACGCCGTCACCACCGCCCGAAACATCCCGTACTGCTGGAGAGATGCCGTGCGGCAGCAGCTGGACGAGCTGGTCACCAAAGACATCATCGAGCCAGTGGCCCATCCTACGGCCTGGTGTCACCCGATCGTCCCCGTGGCGAAGAGAGCGTCCGACGGTTCGGTGTCCGGCTGCCGACTCACCGTGGACTTCACGAAACTGAACCGGTTCGTGAAGCGGCCGACGTATCCGGTCCGCGCGCCGCAGGACGCGGTGGCGGCCATCACACCCGGTGCAGTCTTCTTCACGAAGCTCGACAGTAAGGCGGGGTACCATCAGGTCCCGATCCGGCCAGAAGACATGGATCTGACGTGCTTCATCACCCCGTGGGGTCGGTTCCGGTATAAGCGGGCCCCGATGGGTATCGTCAGTTCCGGTGACGTCTACAACCGGGGCGGTGACGCCGCGCTCGGCGATATCCCGCGCACATGTAAAGTCGTGGACGACGTGCTGGCCTACGACTCTGACTACTCCACCCATCTGCAGCATGTCCGGCAGCTCCTCAAGAGATGTGACGAGCATGGCATCACACTTAACCCGGACAAGTGCAGATTTGCGGCAGACGAAGTGGAATTCTGCGGCTTCCGCATCAGCTCAGCTGGCTACACCGCCGACGACAGGAAAGTCAGCCATCAAGGCCTTCCCCAAGCCGAGCAACATCACCGACCTCAGGTCGTTCCTCGGCCTGGTCAACCAGCTCGGCTCGTTCTCGACAGAGGTCGCTGCGGCCGCCGAGCCGCTGCGTCAGCTGCTGCGGCCGAGAAACGCGTGGCTGTGGACGCCGGCGCAGGAGCAGGCGTTCAACGACGTGAAGGCGGCACTGACCTCGCCGCCGGTGCTCGACTTCTTTGACCCTCGCCGCCGCACCGTCCTGGAGACGGACGCCGCTCGCACTGGCGGCCTGGGGTACTGCCTGCTGCAGCTGGACGGCGCGGGACGCTGGCGGCTGATACAGTGCGGCTCTCGGTTCCTGTCCGAAGCCGAGTCGCGCTACGCCGTCATCGAGTTGGAGCTGCTGGCACTGGCGTGGGCCTGCAAGAAGTGCAGCCTCTATCTCAGCGGGATGCAGCGGTTCGAGGTCATGACGGATCACCGGCCGCTGATCCCAATCCTGAACAGCAAAAGTCTGGCAGACATTGAAAACCCGCGGCTCCAACGTCTGCGAGAGCGGCTGATGGCGTTTAACCTGGTCGCCACCTGGCGGCAAGGAAAGCTGCACGCCGTTCCAGACGCGCTCTCCCGGGCGCCGGTGGACGATCCGGCCCCCGAGGATGAAGAAGCCGAGAGAGACGTCAGTCACCAAATCGCGAGCGCGATTTTCCGCCTGACAACCGACGCGGCCGACGGCGGCACCAGCCCGTTCAAGGACGCGGCGCTGACGGAGGTGCGCGCCGCCGCCGCCGCCGACCCGGAGATCACCGCTCTGACCCAAGTGATCCTGTCCGGGTTCCCGGAGCACCGGTCGCAGCTGGACCCACCCCCGAGAGCATTCTGGGGAGTCCGGGACCGGCTGGCCGTGGACGACGGCCTGGTGGTGTGCGGCCAGCGGCTGGTCATGCCGCGCAGTCTCCGGCGGGCCACGCTGGAGCGCCTTCACGCCAGCCACCAGGGCGTGGAGCGCACCAAGCGGCGAGCGCGTCAGGTCGTGTACTGGCCGAACATGGATCAAGAAATTGACAACTTCGTGAGCTCGTGTCAGGCCTGTCAGCGGTACCTGCCCAGCCAGCAGAGGGAACCGCTGATCCCGGAGAAGACGCCGACCCGTGTCTTCGAAGCCGTCTCGGCCGACTACTTCGCGTGGGCCGGCCACACGTTCCTGGTGTATGCAGACCGGCTCTCCGGGTGGCCGTTCGTGTCGCACGTGTCCGGAGCGGCGACGGCGCGAGACCTGATCTGCAGTCTTCGGCAGATGTTCGCGGTCACCGGCGTGCCGAACACTCTCCGAACTGACGGGGGCCCTCAGTTCGCCGCCCGCGCCACTCGCGAATTCCTGCGCCGCTGGGGTGTGGAGCACCAGATGTCGACACCGCACTACCCGCAATCGAACGGGCACGCGGAGGCGGCCGTCAAGGCCGCCAAACGCCTCATCCAGAAGACGACCAGCAGCGGCAACCTGGACACCGACGCGTACGCTCGGGGCTTGCTAGAGCTCCGTAACACGCCCCGGGCAGACGGGCGGTCGCCGGCACAGGTGTTGTTCGGACACCCGCTGAGGTCCGCTGTACCAGCGCACCAGCGCGCCTTTGCAGACTGCTGGCAGAAGGCGGCGGACGCCTGTGACGCCAAGGCCGCAGCGCAGCAGCAGCAGACAGCTGAGAGGTACGACGGCTCGGCGCGCCGGCATCCGCCGCTCGTAATCGGGCAACGAGTCGTACTTCAAGACCCGAGGTCCGGACGGTGGGACCGCGTCGGGATCATCACCGGGGTCGGCAGTCGCAGAGACTACCTGATCCGGCTGCCGAGCGGCAGGATCCTCTGGCGCAACCGGCGGTACCTGCGGCCGCAGCGGTCGCTCATCACTGAGGGCGTGTCGGCGCCCCCGCCCGGTCTCCGGTACCGTCAGTGCGCGCCGCCGGGCGGCGAGGGCGCCCCGGCCGACCAGAGCGGCGCGGCGGTGCCGGTCGAAAGGCGCGCGGCGCCGCCGGGCGGCGTGGACGACACCGCCCCTCCGGTCCGGCGCGGGACGCGCCGCCGCCGGCGCCCGGTCCCACTTACCGTGCGGTGGGCGGACCAGACGTATGACTAGTCAGTAGTCGTACTCATGCAACTGATGTGTCTGTGTATTCTCTTCTTTGTTTGGTTCAGACTAATGCATCATCAATGGTGCTGATCACTATCATCGTTATTCGATGCATTTGTCTTGTGGGGGGTTGTTGTGTTATGTTGCGCACGGCTCGTGCTAGTTTCCCTTCTCTTTGGAAGCCATATTATTTTCCTCCCACATCTGGTAACCCTGTGAGCAAAACAATACAGTTGACTCATGGCGGCCGGCGTGTGTGGTGCGTGGTGTGGAACGGAACCGAACCGAACTTAACACCATGGTACTCTCAAAGACGCCGAGGGTCCTGGCTTACCGAATTAAGGCCCTCCCACGCCGACAGAGCCCATTCAGATTGAGAGGGCCCACGCAGACTGGCATAGGGCCATCTCAGCCAGGCATCGGGCACGATCAGGTCTGAAAAATACGCTTCAGACCAGGGACCCTCAGGCCGACAGACGATCAGACCCTCAGGCCGACAGTTCTCTTTTAGGCCGACCAAGGGTCCCCTCAAGATGACCGAGAGCTCCCTAAAGTCGACCGAGGACCCTCAGGCCGACGGAGGGTCCTGCCAAGCCAATCGAGGGCTCAGTCAAGCAGACATAGACCCCTCGGGCCAAACAAGGGCCCCTCAAGCTGACCCTGAACCCCTCAGGCCGAACAAGAGCTCTCAGGCCGACCGGGCCCGCTCAGGCCAACCAAGGGCCCCAAGCCGACCAAGTGCCCACTCAAGCCGACTGAGGGCCATCTGAGGCCAAGCGAGGCCCCTCAGACCGATCGAAAGCCTCTCAGGTCGAACGGGGGCCCCTCAGCCCGGCCGAGGGCAATCTCAGGAAGCCAGAGGGTCCCGCAGGCCCACCGAGGACCCCTTCAGGCTGACTGAGGGCCTCCCAGAAAGACTGAGGGCATCCTTAGACCGACTGAGGCCTTGGGCTCTCCTGGCTAACTGAGGGCCCCTCAAGCCGACTGAGGGTCGCTCAGGCATCAAGCCGACCGTGGGCTCCCCTCAGGCCTCGGGCCGACCGAGAGCCCCTCAAGCCGGCCGAGGGCCAGCTTATGCTGACCGATGGATCCTCAGGCCGACTGTGGCCCCCTCCCACTGACTCGAGGGCCCCTCAGGCCGTAGGAGGGACATCCAAGGTCGACTGAGGTCCTCTCAGGCGGAACGATGGTCCATCAAGCCAACTGAGGGCCCCTTTAAGCCAACCGAGGTCCCCTGCGACCAACCGAGGGCCATATCAGTCCGACCAAGGGCCCCTAAGGCCGACATTGGGCCCCCGTAGGCCGACTGTGGGCCCCTTCAGGCAGGCTGAAGGTCATCTCACGCCGACCAAGGGCCATCTTAGAACGAACGAGGGCCTCTCAGGCCGACCGAGTGCCACCTCATGCCGACTGTGGGCCCCCTCAGGCCGGCCAAGGGCCACCATAGGACGGCCGAGGGCCCCCTCGGGTCGTCTTTAAGTCGGCATGGATCACCCATCCCGATTTTAAGACGGATAACTCGGTTGATAAACTCCCATTATTTTGGCATGTGTAGTGCACATTCTAACATATGATCGTCCGCTTTCTTCTGCTCAAGAGCCCCCCCCCCCCCCCCCGTTTTCATTTTTGTTTATTGGACCCCTCCGGACCCACCAGTTTTTAACATCCAGGGGGCCCAGAGGGTCGTGACCCCCCGACCCCCAGGATCTCCAGCCCTGGCGAGAAGAGCACACATCTGCAAAGAAATTTTGCATAGGAGGGGGGTCCCTCAAGAAAAGGTCCAAGTTTCGCTGCCTCCCCCCCCCCCCCCCCCCCCCCACACACACACACACTTTTCGTGACGTTCTTACGTTCCTGATCACCGAGAGTACTATTGTACAAAACCAGTTATGCCTACCAAATTACCGGAAAATAGGAACGGAAAGATCGGCAAGCTTTGGGAAAGACGTGGGAAAGACGAACTGAATAGCCGAAGCATGGAGAGACAGTCGGTGCTGCAGAGACGGGCTGGGCCTACCTGTGTGACGGGCAGAGACGGGCAGAGGCAGGCAGGGGGCCGGGCGGGCCTGTGTGACGAGCAGAGGCAGGCAGGGGGCCGGGCGGGCCTGTGTGACGGGCAGAGACGTTGTGAGTGGATGGGCTGTGCGGCGTGCGATGCACCCAGTCAGCTGGCGGCTGGGCCGTCTCGGCGCCGGCTGACTGCCTGACGGCGTCTCGGCGCCGCCTCGCTGTGTGACACGGTCTGCCGCCGACGGCCAAAGTGACGCGCTGCCACGTGTACGGCGCAGCAGCGGCCGGCACCGGCTGATCGGGGCGGTGTCGCGCTTCTCTGCGTACTGCTCGTGCACAGTCACTGTGATCCACACTCAGACGGCAGACTGAGCAGAGGTACCGAAGTTAGGGTACCGGAGCTGGGGTACCGGGGCTGGGGTACCGGAGCTGGGGTACCGGAGCTGGGGTACCGGGGCTGGGGTACCGGAGCTGGGGTACCGGGGCTGGGGTACCGGAGCTGGGGTACCGGAGCTGGGGTACCGGGGCTGGGGTACCGGAGCTGGGGTACCGGGGCTGGGGTACCGGGGCTGGGGTACCGGAGCTGGGGTACCGGAGCTGGGGTACCGAAGCTGGGGTACCGAAGTTAGGGTACCGGAGCTGGGGTACCGGAGCTGGGGTACCGGAGCTGGGGTACCGGAGCTGGGGTACCGGAGCTGGGGTACCGGGGCTGGGGTACCGGAGCTGGGGTACCGGAGCTGGGGTACCGGAGCTGGGGTACCGAAGTTAGGGTACCGGAGCTGGGGTACCGGAGCTGGGGTACCGGTACCGGAGCTGGGGTACCGGAGCTGGGGTACCGGAGCTGGGGTACCGGAGCTGGGGTACCGGAGCTGGGGTACCGGGGCTGGGGTACCGGAGCTGGGGTACCGGAGCTGGGGTACCGGATCTGGGGTACCGGGGCTGGGGTACCGGAGCTGGGGTACCGGAGCTGGGGTACCGGAGCTGGGGTACCGAAGTTAGGTTACCGGGGCTGGGGTACCGGAGCTGGGGTACCGGAGCTGGGGTACCGGAGCTGGGGTACCGGAGCTGGGGTACCGGAGCTGGGGTACCGGAGCTGGGGTACCGGAGCTGGGGTACCGGAGCTGGGGTACCGGAGCTGGGGTACCGAAGTTAGGGTACCGGAGCTGGGGTACCGGAGCTGGGGTACCGGAGCTGGGGTACCGGTACCGGAGCTGGGGTACCGGAGCTGGGGTACCGGAGCTGGGGTACCGGAGCTGGGGTACCGGAGCTGGGGTACCGGAGCTGGGGTACCGGGGCTGGGGTACCGGAGCTGGGGTACCGGAGCTGGGGTACCGGAGCTGGGGTACCGGGGCTGGGGTACCGGAGCTGGGGTACCGGAGCTGGGGTACCGGAGCTGGGGTACCGAAGTTAGGTTACCGGGGCTGGGGTACCGGAGCTGGGGTACCGGAGCTGGGGTACCGGAGCTGGGGTACCGAAGTTAGGGTACCGGAGCTGGGGTACCGGAGCTGGGGTACCGGAGCTGGGGTACCGGAGCTGGGGTACCGGAGCTGGGGTACCGGGGCTGGGGTACCGGAGCTGGGGTACCGGAGCTGGGGTACCGGAGCTGGGGTACCGGAGCTGGGGTACCGAAGTTAGGGTACCGGAGCTGGGGTACCGGAGCTGGGGTACCGGAGCTGGGGTACCGGTACCGGAGCTGGGGTACCGGAGCTGGGGTACCGGAGCTGGGGTACCGGAGCTGGGGTACCGGGGCTGGGG
Organism: Chirona hameri; assembly: GCA_036785665.1. Lineage (NCBI taxonomy): Eukaryota > Metazoa > Arthropoda > Thecostraca > Balanomorpha > Balanidae > Chirona > Chirona hameri. The sequence goes on along the minus strand of JAXIVJ010004249.1, from coordinate 59,516 downwards.
TACCGGAGCTGGGGTACCGGAGCTGGGGTACCGGAGCTGGGGTACCGGGGCTGGGGTACCGGAGCTGGGGTACCGGAGCTGGGGTACCGGAGCTGGGGTACCGAAGTTAGGTTACCGGGGCTGGGGTACCGGAGCTGGGGTACCGGAGCTGGGGTACCGGAGCTGGGGTACCGGAGCTGGGGTACCGGAGCTGGGGTACCGGAGCTGGGGTACCGGAGCTGGGGTACCGGGGCTGGGGTACCGGAGCTGGGGTACCGGAGCTGGGGTACCGGAGAAACACTCAGTAGCGCGGAAAATACAGCCACGGCAGCGGGATTGGAAACGCAGCCGCTGCAGCGGGATTGGAAACGCAGCCGCAGCAGCGGGATTGGAAACGCAGCCGCAGCAGCGGGATTGGAAACGCAGCCGCCGCAGCGGGATTGGAAACTCAGCCGCAGCAGCGGGATTGGAAACGCAGCCGCAGCAGCGGGATTGGAAACGCAGCCGCCGCAGCGGGATTGGAAACGCAGCCGCCGCAGCGGGATTGGAAACGCAGCCGCCGCAGCGGGATTGGAAACGCAGCCGCGGCAGCGGGATTGGAAACGCAGCCGCGGCAGCGGAATTGGAAACGCAGCCGCGGCAGCGGGATTGGAAACGCAGCCGCAGCAGCGGGATTGGAAACGCAGCCGCCGCAGCGCGACACCATAAGGCCGGAAAAGACAGAATTGAATGAGATTATTTCATTTGATATCTAAACGTGTCATCAGCTACAAAAGTTGGGGCCCACCTTTGATCGGATATATTTTCTCACCTGTTGACCGTGGTATGTCCAATATCAGCTCTGCTGCTGGGCCGGTTCAGCGACGTGCTGGGCCGGTGCTGGGCTGGTTCGGTATCAGCGCTGGGCCGGTGCTGGGCTGGTTCTGTTCAGAGCTGGGCCGGTGTTTGTGCCGCTGCCTCCGTCAGTCTCTGACCCGTCCAGTCGCGTCTTCCGTTGTCGACTACCGGAGACTGTGGCGCAGCGTGACCGCCTAGCACCACGTCAGCGCTGCCTGCCGGCCGCCGCGCCGCGCGGGGCCGATGACCTGCCGGCTAGCGGGCCGACCGCCTTCCTGCCCCGTGACGTCACCAGCCGGCGGCGGCCGCCGGAGCAGACGGATCCACAGTGGCGGCGCGCGTGGCAGCCGCCGGGCGCAGATTCACCGGTCGGACAGGGGAAAGTGAAGAAACAAGAGTTGAGGAATCTGGGTTTTAAAGGAAAATTGAGATAATCATTTTTGTGATGGATTTGGTTTTTCACAGATTCCTCCATGGATCCGCCACTGCGGGCCAGACTCACCCGGCTGTGCAGCCGTGCCGTGCCGTGGCTTCATCAACGGCAAATGACAATTTAGTTCAAGATATCCTCAGAGGTCGCATAGTACTCTTCCATTTACATACTATGCAACATATCAAGCAATGTTCATCGATGTTACGGAGTATAGTCAGGGCCTCTATAGATATTACGGAGTACCTATAGGTAGGGCCTCTAGCGATATTACGGAGTATAGACAGGGTCTCTATCGATATTACGGAGTATAGTCCCGGGTCTCTATCGATATTACGGAGTACCTATAGACAAGGCTTCTATCGATATTACGGAATATAGTCAGGCCATCTATCGATATTATGGAGGACCTATAAGCAGAGCCTCTATCGATATTATGGAGTATAGTCAAGGCCTCTATCGATATTACGGAGTACCTATAGACAGGGCCTATATCGATATTACGAATTATAGGCAGGGCCTCTATCGATATTACGGAGTACCTATAGACAGGGCCTCTATCGATATTACGGAGTATAGGCAGGGTCTCTATCGATATTACGGAGTACCTATAGACTGGGCCTCTATCCATATTACGGAGTACCGATAGTCAGGGCCTCAATCGATATTACGGAGTATAGTCAGGACCGCTATCGATATTAGGGAGCATAGTCAGGGCCACTACAGATATTACGGAGTACCTATAGCCTGGGCCTCTATCGATAATACGGAGTATAGTCAGGGCCTCTATAGCTATTACGGAGTACTTATAGGCAGGGCCTCTATCGATAATACGGTGAACTTATAGTCAGGGCCACTATCGATAATACGGAGTATAGTCAGGGCCTCTATCAATATTAAGGAGTACCTATAGGCATGACTTTTATCGATATTGCGGAGTACATATATTCAGGGTTTCTATCGATATTATGGAGTATAGTCAGGGCCTCTATCGATATTACGGATTACCTATAGACAGGGCCTCTATCGATATTACGGAGTACCTATAGTCAGAGCATGTATCGATATTACGGAGTAGCTATAGACAGGGACCCTATCGATATTACGGAGTAAAGTCAGGGCCCTATCGATATTATGGAGTACCTATAGGCAGGACCTCTATCGATATTACGGAGTATAGTCAGGGCCTCTATCGATATTACGGAGTATAGTCAGGGCTTCTATCGATATTATGGAATACCTATAGGCAGGGCTTCTATCGATATTACGGAGTATAGTCAGGGCCTCTATCGATATTACGGAGTACCCATAGCCAGGGCGTCTGTCGATATTACGGAGTATAGTCAGGGCCTCTATAGATGTTACGGAGTACCTATAGGCAAAGCTCTATCGATATTAAGGAGAATAGTCAGGGTCTCTTATCGATATTACGGAGTACCTATAGGCAGGGCCTCTATCGATATTACGGAGTACCTATAGGCAGGGCCTCTATCGATATTACGGAGTATAGTCAGGGTCTCTATCGATATTACAGAGTACCTATAATCAGGGCCTATATCGATATTACGGAGTACCTATAGACAGGGCCCCTATCGATATTACGGAGTAAAATCAGGGCCCCTATCGATGTTATGGAGTACCTATAGGCAAGACCTGTATCGATATTACGGAGTACCTATAGTCAGGGCATCTATCGATATTATGGAGTATAGGCAGAGCCTCTATCGATATTACGGAGTACCTATAGTCAGGGCCTCTATCGATATTACGGAGTATAGTCAGGGCCTCTATCGATATTACGGAGTACCAATAGTAAGGGCCTCTATCGATATTACGGAGTACCAATAGGCAGGCTCTCTATCGATATTACGGAGTACCTATAGACAGAGCCTCTATCGATATAAAGAAGTATAGCCAGGGCCTCTATCAATATTACGGAGTACCTATAGGCAGGGCCTCTATCGATATTACGAAGTATCGTCAGGGCCTCTATCGATATTACGGAGTACCTATAAACAGGACCTCTATCGATATTACGGAGTATCTATAGTCAGGGCCTATATCGATATTACGGATTATAGTCAGGGCTTCAATCGATATTACGGAATACCTTTAGGCAGGGTCTCTGTCGATATTACGGAGTATAGCCAGGGCCTCTATCAATATTAGAGAGTACCTATAGGCAGGACCTCTATCGATATTACAGAGCACCTATAGTCAGGGCCTCTATCGATATTATGGATTATAGTCAGGGCCTCAATCGATATCACGGAGTACCTTTAGGCAGGGTCTCTATCTATATTACGGAGTATAGCCAGGGCCTTTAGCAATGCTACGGAGTACCTATAGGCAGGACCTCTATCGATATTACGGAGTACCTATAGTCAGGGCTTCTATCGATATTACGGAGTATGGTCAGGGCCTCTATCGATATTACGGATTATAGTCAGGGCCTCTATTAATATTACGGAGTACCCATAGTCAGGGCCTCTGTCGATATTACGGAGTATAGTCAGGGCCTCTATAGATATTACGGAGTACCTATAGACAGGGCCTCTATCGATATTACGGAGTACCTATAGACAGGACCTCTTTCGATATTACGCAGTACCTATAGTCAGGGCCTCTATCGATATTATGGAGTATAGTCAGGGCCTATATCGATAAAACGGAGTACCTATAAACAGGGGCTCTATCGATATTACGGAGTATGGCCAGGGTTTCTATCAATATTACGGAGTACCTATAGGCAGGACCTCTATCGATAATACAGAGTACCTATGGTCAGGGTCTCTATCGATATTACGGAGTATAGTCAGGGCCTCAATCAATATTACGAAGTACCTTTAGGCAGGGCCTCTATCGATATTACGGAGTACCTATAGACAGGACCTCTATCGATATTACGGAGTACCTATAGTCAGGGCCTCTAACGATATTACGGTTATAGTCAGGGCCTCTATCGATATTACGAAGTACCTATAGGCAGGGCCTCTATCGATATTACGGAGTATAGTCCGGGTCTCTATCGATATTACGGAGTACCTATAGACAAGGCCTCTATCGATATTACGGAATATATTCAGGCCCTCTATCGATATTATGGAGGACCTATAAGCAGAGCCTCTATCGACATTACGGAGTATTGTCATGGCCTCTATCGATATTACTGAGTACCTATAGTCAGGACTTTTATCGATATTACAAAGTACCTATAGTCAGGCCCTCTATCGATATTCAGTAACTAAAGTCAGGGCCTCTGTCGACATTACGGAGTATAGTCAGGGCCTCAATCTATATTATGGAGTACCTATAGGCATAGCCTCTTTCGACATTACGGAGTATAGTCGGGGCTGACCTATAGTCAGGGCCTCTATCGATATTACGGAGTACTTATAGCCTGGGCTAGAAAGGTATGACCTGTAACACCTTCTGTATTTGTTCCAGATATGTGCCCGACATTCAATATATGAAATGAACAACTTGCCTATCTATGTCGGGCACATATCTATCCATTTCTCCCCAAGCAGACGGCGACAGCATCGCCGAGACCTTCTGGCGCACAGTGGAGTGGCTGGACATGTGCGGAAGCCTCAACGCCGACATCACCCTCAACGCCGACAAATTCGTCTTCGCGCAACGGACTGTGGAGTTCGCGGGCTTCGAGATAACCCCCGAGGTGTCCGACCATGCCGCGCATTCATCCAGAGTATCGCCGAGTTCCCCACCCCCAAGAACCTGACAGACATCCGAGCCTGGTTCGGAGTCATCAACCACGTCTCCTACGCATTCGCTATGGCTGACGTCATGCTGCCCTTCCGCGAACTCCTGAAACCAGGCAAGTTTGAGTGGACGGAGGAGCACGAGGCCCTGTTCGAGGAGTCGAAACGAGTCATCATACATGAAGTCACCACAGGGGTGCAGATCTTCGAGAGGAACAGGCCCACCGTCCTGGCCACCGACTGGTCCCGCACCGGCATCGGGTTCTGGCTCCTGCAGAAGTATTGCACATGTGAAGGCCGGTCACCACTATACTGCGCGACAGGATGGAGGACAACCCTGGTGGGAAGCCGGTTCACATCAGGCGCTGAGTCACGCTACGCCCCAGTCGAGGGTGAAGCACTCGCTGTCGCAGACGCACTCGAGAAGGCACGGTTCTTCGTGCTCGGATGCAGCGACCTCACCGTTATGGTTGACCACAAACCGCTGGTGAAGATCCTGGGCGACCGATCGTTGGCTGATCTGCCGAACGCTCGCCTGCGCAATCTCAAGGAGAAGACCCTCCGCTTCAAATTCGACGTTCAGTTCATTCCTGGGGTCAAGAACCGTGTTCCTGATGCCACATCCCGCTATCCCACTGGCGCCCCTGTCGGAATGCCGCTCTGCGATGACATCACCGTCGACGAACCCGGCAACATTGCCGTCGCTGCCATCACAGCGATCCGATCCGTCACGTGGGACCGCGTTCGAGAAGCCACTGCCAGCGATCCCGCGATGCACCAACTGCTGGAGATGGTGGAAGACGGAAGTGTTCCAGAACACCGCCAGGACATGCCAGAAGAACTACGCGACTTCCACGCCGTTCGTGACGGTTTGTATACCAGCGATGGTGTCATCCTCTACGATCAGCGAGTCGTCGTCCCACTCTGCTTGCGAGAAGAGGTACTGTCGAGTCTGCACGGCGCTCATCAGGGTGTGGGCATGATGATCGCCCGGGGGGCAGTCAGCGTTTACTGGCCGGGGATCACGACCGACATACGGCTGACGCACGACAGATGCAGACCATGCAGTCGCAACGCCCCCTCACAGCCATGTGCACCCCCAGAAGACATTCGGTCTCCAGAGTACCCATTCCAGCAGGTGTGTGCCAACTATTTTACATACATAGGCCAGACATACCTCATCGTCGTTGACCGGTATTCGAACTGGCCCATCATCGAGAAAGCAAGTGATGGAAGCAAAGGCCTCATTGCCTGCCTTCGACGAATCTTCTCCACCTTCGGCATCGCTGACTAACTCACCAGCGACGGCGGACCAGAGTTCACTGCAAGGGAGACAGAGACCTTCCTGGAAGCCTGGGGAGTCCGACATCGCCGATCATCCGTGGCGTTCCCTCACGACAACTGTCGGGCTGAAGTCGGTGTCAAGACGATGAAGCGTCTGATCGAGGGGAACACTGGCAACAACGGCGAGCTCAATGTCGACAAGTTCCAGCGAGCGATACTTACGTATCGTAACACCCCCGACCCTTCCACAAAAGTATCGCCAGCACGCTGTGTGTTCGGGCGGCCAGTGCGAGATTTCATCCCCATCCCCCCTGGCCAATATCATCCCCATCCCACATGGAGGGAGACTCTGATGGCCCGAGAAGAGGCCCTTCGAAACAGACACATGCGCTCACACGAGCGCTGGTCTGAGCACACCAAGCGGCTGCCCCCTCTCAAGGTTGGTGACACAGTTCGCCTACAGAACCAGATGGGGAGATCACCCAAGAAGTGGGAAGTTGTCCTCAACCGCAGCCCACGTCTGGATGAACTGCTCGACAGCCTGCGTCACCGTCATCCGTCGCCCACCATACGACCACAAGCACCCCCGGCGGCAGGAGCGACGCCTCTGACACCAACACCATCTCCAGCTCCACACTCTTCGCCTCCATCACCGACCTGTCGCCGTCAGTCGCTGGAACCATCGACGCCGGCGTGCGCACTCCGCACGCCGCCACGATCCCCCGAGCCTGCATCTCCTCAGCAGAACACCCGGCCACGAGCCCAGAAGCCAGTGGAAGCCCCGCAATGGCAGGACCCGCCGCCGATGGTGGACACCCCACTCGTGCCGGCACCGTCCCCTGCACCAACAACCCTACGACACAGCAATCGGCCACGGTCCCAACAACCGATCCGCTACCGCGACCCCAGCTTCACGCAGTGACACACTTGTGTATACCACCCATATCCCTATATATGTCCTATGTACCATGTTTCTGTCTCGAGCCATTGATCGTTAGAGTTAACATGTTGGACTATGTCCCCTGTCGTTTATCGCGACAATTGTTTGCTAACTGAGAAGCTTTGTTTCTTTGCAGGCTCCCAAAGACTTGGGGGGAGATAGAGAGGTATGACCTGTAACACCTTATGTATTTGTTCCAGATATGTGCCCGACATTCAAAATATGAAATGAGCAACTTGCCTATCTATGGGCCTCTATCAATATTACTGAGTATCTATAGTCAGGGCCTCTATAGATATTATGGGGTATAGTCACGGCCTCTATCGATAAAACGGAGTACGTATAGACAGGGCCTCTATCGATATTACGGAGTATAGCCAGGGTTTCTATCAATATTAAGGATGACCAATAGGCAGGGCCTCTATCGATATTACAAAGTACCTATGGTCAGGGCCTCTATCGATATTACGGATTATAGTCAGGGCTTATATCGATATTACGGAGTACCTTTAGGCAGGGTCTCTATCGATATTACAGAGTATAGTCAGGGCCTCCATAGTTAAAACGGAGTACCTATAGACAGGGCCTCTATCGATATAAAGGAGTATAGTCAGGGCCTCTATCAATATTACGGAGTACCTATAGGCAGGGTCTATATCGATATTACGGAGTATAGCCATGGCCTCTATCAATATTACGGAGTACATATAGGCAGGACCTCTATCGACATCACGTAGTACCTATAGACAGGGCCTCTATCGATATTACGGAGTACCTATAGCCTGGGCCTCTATCGATATTACTGAGTATCTATAGTCAGGGCCTCTATCGATATTATGGAGTATAGTTACGGCCTCTATCGATAAAACGGAGTACCTATAGACAGGGCCTCTATCGATATTACAGAGCACCTATAGTCAGGGCCTCTATCGATATTACGGATTATAGTCAGGGCTTCAATCGATAATACGGAGTACCTTTAGGCAGGGTCTCTATCGATATTACGGAGTAAAGTCAAGGCCTCTATAGATAAAACGGAGTACCTATAGGCAGGGTCTCTGTCGATATTACGGAGTATAGCCATGGCTTCTATCAATATTACGGAGTACATATAGGCAGGACCTCTATCGATATCATGTAGTACCTATAGACAGGGCCTCTATCGATATTACGGAGTATAGCCAGGGTTTCTATCAATATTACGGAGTACCTATAGGCAGGACCTCTATCGATATTACAGAGTACCTATAGTCAGAGCCTCTATCGATATTATGGACTATAGTCAGACCCTCAATCGATTTTACGGAGTACCTTTAGGCAGGGTCTCTATCGATATTACGGAGTATAGCCAGGGCCTTTATCAATGCTACGGAGTACCTATAGGCAGGACCTCTATCGATATTACGGAGTACCTATAGTCAGGGCCTCTATCGATATTACGGAGTATGGTCAGGGCCTCTATCGATATTACGGAGTATAGTCAGGGATTCTATCGGTATTATGGAGTACATATAGGCAGGGCTTCTATCGATATTACGGAGTATAGTCAGGGCCTCTATCAATATTACGGAGTACCCATAGTATAGTCAGGGCCTCTATATATATTACGGAGTACCTATAGGCAGAGCTTCTATCGATATTGCGGAGAATAGTCAGTGCCTCTATCGATATTACGGAGTACCTATAATCAGGGCCTATATCGATATTACCGAGTACCTATAGGCAGGGCCTCTATCGACATTACGGAATATAGTCAGGGTATCTATCGATATTACAGAGTACCTATAATCAGGGCCCATATCGATATTACGAAGTACCTATAGACAGGGTATCTATTGATATTACGGAGTACCTATAGGCAGGGCCTCTATCGATATTACGGAGTACCTATAGGCAGGACCTCTATAAATATTACGGAGTACCTATGGGGCAGGGCTTATATCGATATTACCGAGTATAGTCAAGGCCTGTATCGATATTATGGAGTACATATAGGCTGGGCCCATATCGATATTACGCAGTACCTATAGGCAGGGGATCTATCGATATTACGGAGTACCTATAGTGAGGGCCTCTATCGATATTATGGAGTATAGTCAGGGCCTCTATTGATATTACAGAGTACCTATAATCAGGGCCTCTATCGATATTACGGATTATAGTCAGGGCCTCTATCGATATTACGGAGTACCTATAGACAGGGCCTCTATCGATTTTACGGAGTACCTATAGTCAGGGCCTCTATCGATAATAAGGAGTACCTATAGGCAGGGCCTCTATTGATATTACGGAGTACCTATAGTCAGGGCCTCTATCGATATTATGGAATGTAATCTGAGCCTCCATCGATAAAATGGAGTACCTTTAGACAGGGCCTCTATCAATATTACGGAGTATAGCCAGGACCTCTATCAATATTACGGAGTACCTATAAGCAGGGCCTCTATCGATAATACGGAGTATAGTCAGGGCCTCTATCGATATTACGGAGTACCTATAGCCTGGGCCTCTATCGAGATTACGGAGTACCTATAGTGAGGGCCTCTATCGATAATACGTAGTATAGTCAGGGCCTCTATCGATAAAACCGAGTTCCTATAGGCAGGGCCTCTATCGATATTACGGAGTATAGTCAGGGCCTCCATTGATATTACGGAGTACCTATAGACAGGGGCTCTATCGATATTACGGAGTATGGCCAGGGTTTCTATCAATATTACGGAGTACCTATAGGCAGGACCTCTATCGATAATACAGAGTAGCTATGGTCAGGGTCTCTATCGATATTACGGAGTATAGTCAGAGCCTCAATCAATATAGAGCGCTGGACTTCTGACCTATCCCGGTGTGGCAGCCCGGGTTCGAGTCGCTTCGGCGCTCGCTGTTTGCTCCTGACTGGGATGGCCTGCGGCCGGTGGCAGCGGTCGCACTCAAGGTCAGGTGACGTCAGTGAGCGGGGCGGACCGTGTCCAGGTATGTCGGGCACGTAAAACTTTCGTCTCTAAATTCTGCCGGCCAACAGGAATTGCGCGATCGGGTGGTGAGGTCAGGACCTGCGCAACAAGCTCTGCTTAGCGTGGGTCCTGACCTCGGAAATCCATCCATACAAAACATTCGGACTAAATTTATTAAAATAAAAAATAATAATAATAATATTACGAAATACCTTTAGGCAGGGCCACTATCGATATTACGGAGTGCCTATAGACAGGACCACTATCGATATTACGGAGTACCTATAGTCAGGGCCTCTAACGATATTACGGAGTATAGTCAGGGCCTCTATCGATATTACGGAGTACCTATAGGCAGGGCCTCTATCGATATTACGGAGTATAGTCCGGGTCTCTATCGATATTACGGAGTACCTATAGACAAGGCCTCTATCGATATTACGGAATATATTCAGGCCCTATATCCATATTATGGAGGACCTATAAACAGAGCCTCTATCGATATTACGGAGTATTGTCATGGCCTCTATCGATATTACTGAGTACCTATAGTCAGGGCTTTTATCGATATTACAAAGTACCTATAGTTAGGGCCTCTATTGATATTACTGGGTAACTAAAGTCAGGGCCTCTGTCGACATTACGGAGTATAGTCAGCGCCTCTATCTATATTATGGAGTACCTATAGGCATAGCCTCTATCGACGTTACGGAGTATAGTCAGGGCTGACCTATAGTCAGGGCCTCTATCGATATTACGGAGTACCTATAGCCTGGGCCTCTATCGATATTACTGAGTATCTATAGTCAGGGCCTTTATCAATATTATGGGGTATAGTCACGGCCTCTATCGATAAAACGGAGTACCTATAGACAGGGCCTCTATCGATATTACGGAGTATAGCCAGGGTTTCTATCAATATTAAGGAGTACCTATAGGCAGGGTCTCTATCGATATTACAGAGTACCTATGGTTAGGGCCTCTATCGATATTACGGATTATAGTCAGGGCTTCAATCGATATTACGGAGTACCTTTAGGCAGGGTCTCTATCGATATCACGGAGTATAGTCAGGGCCTCCATAGATACAACGGAGTACCTATAGGCAGGGTCTCTGTCGATATTATGGAGTATAGCCATGGCTTCTATCAATATTACGGAGTACATATAGGCAGGACCTCTATCGATATTACGTAGTACCTATAGACAGGGCCTCTATCGATATTACGGAGTACCTATAGCTTGGGCCTCTATCGATATTACTGAGTATCTATAGTCAAGGGCCTCTATCGATGTTGTGGAGTATAGTCACGGCCTCTATCGATAAAACGGAGTACCTATAGACAGGGCCTCTATCGATATTACGGAGTATAACCAGGGTTTCTATCAATATTACGGAGTACATATAGGCAGGGCCTATATCGATATTATAGAGTACCTATAGTCAGGGCCTCTATCGATATTACGGATTATAGTCAGGGCTTCAATCGATATTACGGTGTACCTTTAGGCAGGCTCTCTATCGATATTACGGAGTATAGTCAGGGCCTCTATAGATAAAACGGAGTACCTATAGACAGGGTCTCTGTCGATATTACGGAGTATAGCCATGGCCTCTATTAATATTACGGAGTACATATAGGCAGGACCTCTATCGATATCACGTAGTACCCATAGACAGGGCCTCTATCGATATTACGGAGTATAGACAGGGTTTCCATCAATTTTACGGAGTACCTATAGGCAGGACCTCTATTGATATTACAGAGTACCTATAGACAGGGCCTCTATCGATATTACGGAGTATAGCCAGGGTTCTATCAATATTAAGGAGTACCTATAGGCAGGGCCTCTATCGATATTACAGAGTACCTATGGTTAGGGCCTCTATCGATATTACGGATTATAGTCAGGGCTTCAATCGATATTACGGAGTACCTTTAGGCAGGGTCTCTATCGATATCACGGAGTATAGTCAGGGCCTCCATAGATACAACGGAGTACCTATAGGCAGGGTCTCTGTCGATATTACGGAGTATAGCCATGGCTTCTATCGATATTACGGAGTACATATAGGCAGGACCTCTATCGATATCACGTAGTACCTATAGACAGGGCCTCTATCGATATTACGGAGTACCTATAGCCTGGGCCTCTATCGATATTACTGAATATCTATAGTCAAGGGCCTCTATCGATGTTGTGGAGTATAGTCACGGCCTCTATCGATAAAACGGAGTACCTACAGACAGGGCCTCTATCGATATTACGGAGTATAACCAGGGTTTCTATCAATATTACGGAGTACATATAGGCAGGGCCTATATCGATATTATAGAGTACCTATAGTCAGGGCCTCTATCGATATTACGGATTATAGTCAGGGCTTCAATCGATATTACGGTGTACCTTTAGGCAGGCCCTCTATCGATATTACGGAGTATAGTCAGGGCCTCTATAGATAAAACGGAGTACCTATAGACAGGGTCTCTGTCGATATTACGGAGTATAGCCATGGCCTCTATCAATATTACGGAGTACATATAGGCAGGACCTCTATCGATATCACGTAGTACCCATAGACATGGCCTCTATCGATATTACGGAGTATAGACAGGGTTTCCATCAATTTTACGGAGTACCTATAGGCAGGACCTCTATTGATATTACAGAGTACCTATAGTCAGAGCCTCTATCGATATTATGGACTATAGTCAGGGCCTCAATCGATATTACGGAGTACCTTTAGGCAGGGTCTCTATCGATATTACGGAGTATAGCCAGGGCCTTTATCAATGCTACGGTGTACCTATAGGCAGGACCTCTATCGATATTACGGAGTACCTATAGTCAGGGCCTCTATCGGTATTAGGGAGTATGGTCAGGGCCTCTATCGATATTACGGAGTATAGTTAGGGATTCTATCGGTATTATGGAGTACATATAGGCAGGGCTTCTATCGGTATTACGGAGTATAGTCAGGGCCTCTATCAATATTACGGAGTACCCATAGTCAGGGCCTCTGTCGATATTACGGAGTATAGTCAGGGCCTCTATATATATTACGGAGTACCTATAGGCAGAGCTTCTATCGATATTGCGGAGAATAGTCAGTGCCTCTATCGATATTACGGAGTACCTATAATCAGGGCCTGTATCGATATTACGGAGTACCTATAGACAGGGTCTCCATCGATATTACGGAGTACCCATAGGCAGAGCCTCTATCGATATTACGGAGTACCTATAGACAGGGCTTCTATCGATATTACGGAATATAGTCAGGGTATCTATCGATATTACAGAGTACCTATAATCAGGGCCCATATCGATATTACGGAGTACCTATAGGCAGGGCCTCTATCGATATTACAGAGCACCTATAGGCAGGGCCTCTATAAATATTACGGAGTACCTATGGGCAGGGCTTATATCGATATTACAGAGTATAGTCAAGGCCTGTGTCGATATTACGGAGTACCTATAGTCAGGGCCCTTATCGATATTACGCAGTACCTATAGGCAGGGGATCTGTCGATATTACGGAGTATAGCCATGGCCTCTATCAATATTACGGAGTACATATAGGCAGGAACTCTATCGATATCACGTAGTACCTATAGACAGGGCCTCTATCGATATTACGGAGTATAGCCAGGGTTGCTATCAATATTACGGAGTACCTATAGGCAGGACCCCTATTGATATTACAGAGTACCTATAGTCAGAGCCTCTATATTTAGTCAGAGCCTCTATAGACTATAGCCCAGCCAGCATTTCGGTTAGGGAAGGCTCGGGGAAGGTTGGGGAAGGCTTGGGTAAACCCAACTGTTCCCTAAACGATTGGGAAACTTTTGGGATTCCCCAATCATTCCCCAATCCGATTCCGTCCTTTCTAGTCAGCGATTGGGGAAGCTTGGGATTTTCTTCGTTTCCCCGACCGACTGAGTCGGTATTTGTGTGGGGAAAACGCACGATCTCAGGAACGCTTGGGATTTCCTTTGTTTCCCCGACCTCAGAATTGGGCTTTGCTTGGGTAAATTGCACATAACACGGACCTCGGGAACACTTGGAATTTGCTCCGTTTTCACAGCAATCAGAGTCTAGGTTTTCTTGGGGAATCCGTACAAATTCAGACCGGCACATGTCCGCCCAAAGTCCCCCCCCCCCCCCCCCTGGATCAGCCAATGGGTGGTCGTGCAAACAGTTTTCAAACCACGCGTCCGCGCAGCAGTTGACGCCGAGGCCCTGTTTGCGCGGCAGTGTTGTCAGTGGCGCCGGACCGTTACCAGTGTTCAACTTACCGTGGAGTTGCAGAAGGCTTTCAATCGTGCGTCGTGATCGGAGTTAAGTACCTAATTGTGAGCTGTGAGTGTGAAATACGTGCGTTTATTTGATACGTGCGTTCATCACTATTTTCGAACTTAAGCAATCCAAATGATCGTTTTTTCGTAGATTATCCCCACCAGAGGCCATTTTTCTCACTTCAAAAATTCACTTTTGAAGTTGTGTGTGACTGCGTACTGGTGCAAGGGGCTGTGATAAAACAGGCATCCAGTGTCGAAAGATGCCAAAAGGTTTCATTTGAGAAATTGAGGGTAAAAGCGTGTGGGTATGTTGAAGTGCGTGGCGCCATTAAACAACATTAAAAGGGAATTTATTTGTATGAAATTGGCCTCAGGGTTGGTTCGGCTAGCTGTTTTGTTTTTGTTTTGTTTTTTATTATAGCCGGACTCAGCACCGAGACCCAGCACCGGTGCGCCGATACTAAGTACGCTGAGTGCTGAGTCCGTGGCGAAATCCCATCTTTGTCAAGTCTTCCTAGTTCCTGTCAATTGATTTGAGCAACGAATGGTGGCAATAACTTTATAACATTTTGCAGACACACTCTTCATGATATGGAAGGCGACCCGCCAAGACAAGTGCCACCTCGTCTCCCGGTGGCTGCCGGGTGCCTAAGATCGCCGAGTGGGCGCGGAGCCCGCCCGGAAGAAACGGGTGCTCCTGTCAACGGTAACACCACCCTTCAAGCGCTCGCCAGAGAGCGCCGTGGCGTCGGCGGAGCCAGTGGAGCCGACGGCTGACTTCGAACTTGTGCCGCACGATATAGCCAGCAGGTGTGGCGCAGTTGTAGAGATGAAGGCACGACAGCGTGTGTGACTTGCTGCTGGTGTTAATATACGTTTTCCGTCATTTGTTATAGTGTATTTTGATAGAAGACCTGTTTGCACGTATAGTGCCGCAGGCGGTCCATGCTGGAATGGGGAAGCTTGGGATTCGGCCGGGATTCCAGTACGGGGAACGGTTGGGGATCCTGATCGGGTCGGACGTTTTTCAATGAGTATTCCACAAAGGCAGCTCGGGGAACGCACGTCCCAACCGGACGCACGGGGAACGTTTGTGATTACCGATCGGGATCGCACCTTTTTCAATGCATATTCGTCATAGGCGGCTCGGGGAACACGCGGGGCGCCCCAACCGGACGCACGGGGAACGTTTGGGATTCCCGATCGGGATCGCACCTTTTTCAATGCATATTCGTCATAGGCGGCTCGGGGAACACGCGGGGCGCCCCAACCGGACGCACGGGGAACGTTTGGGATTCCCGATCGGGATCGCACCTTTTTCAACGCATATTCGACATAGTCGGCTCGGGGAACGCGCGGGGCGCCCCAACTGGATGCACGGGAAACGTTTGGGATTACCGATCGAGATCGGATCTTTTGCAATGCGTATTCACCATAGGTAGCTCGGGGAACGCATACGTCCCAACCGTGCGTACGGGGAAAGTTTGGGGAACGGTGGGGCAAACGGACTTAATTTCCCCGTACGAAATGTTTCATGTCCCAAGCCGATCCTAAGAAAATCCCAAACCTGACCGTCTGGGATTCGCTCTGGAATCCCGCTCCCGATCGGAGCGGGATTGCTGGCTGGGAGTCAGGGCCTCAATCGATATCACGGAGTACCTTTAGGCAGGGTCTCTATCGATATTACGGAGCCTTTATCAATGCTACGGAGTACCTATAGGCAGGACCTCTATCGATATTACGGAGTACCTATAGTCAGGGCCTCTATCGATATTACGGAGTATGGTCAGGGCCGCTATCGATATTATGGAGTATAGTCAGACATTCTATCGGTATTATGGAGTACATATAGGCAGGGCTTCTATCGATATTACGGAGTATAGTCAGGGCCTCTATCATTATTACGGAGTACTCATAGTCAGGACCTCTGTCGATATTACGGAGTATAGTCAGGGCCTCTATAGATATTACGGAGTACCTATAGGCAGAGCTTCTATCGATATTGCGGAGAATAGTCAGTGCCTCTATCGATATTACGGAGTACCTACAATCCGGGCCCATATCGATATTACGGAGTACCTATAGGCAGGGTCTCTATCGATATTACGGAGTACCCATAGGCAGGGCCTCTATCGATATTACGGAGTACCTATAGGCAGGGCTTCTATCGATATTATGGAATATAGTCAGGGTATCTATCGATATTACAGAGTACCTATAATCAGGGCCCTATCGATATTACGGAGTACCTATAGACAGGGTTTCTATCGATATTACGGAGTACCTATAGGCAGGGCCTCTATCGATATTACAGAGTACCTATAGGCAGGGCCTCTATAAATATTACGGAGTACCTAGGGACAGGGCTTATATCGATATTACAGAGTATAGTCAAGGCCTGTATCGTTATTACGGAGTACCTTTACGGAGTTTGGGCCCTTATCGATATTACGCAGTACCTATAGGCAGGGGATCTATCGATATTACGGAGTACCTATAGTGACGGCCTCTATCGATATTATGGAGTATAGTCAGGGCCTCTATCGATAATACAGAGTACCTATAATCAGGGCCTCTATCGATATTACAGATTATAGTCAGGGCCTCTATCGATATTACGGAGTACCTATAGACAGGGCCTCTATCGATATTACGGAGTACCTATAGTCAGGGCCTCTATCGATAATAAGGAGTACCTATAGGCCTCTATCGATATTACGGAGTACCTATATGCAGGACCTCCATAGATATTACGGAGTATAGTCAGAACCTCTATCGATATTACGGAGTACCTATAGGCTGGGCCTCTACCGATATTACGGAGTACCTATAGTCAGAGCCTCTATCGATATTATGGAATACAATCTGGGCCTCTATCGATGTAATGGAGTACCTTTAGACAGGGCCTCTATCAATATTACTAAGTATCTATAAGCAGGACCTCTATCGATATTACGGAGTACCTATAGTCAGGGCCTCTATCGATAATACGGAGTATAGTCAGGGCCACTATCGATATTACGGAGTACCTATAGCCTGGGCCTCTATCGAGAGTACGGAGTACCTATAGTGAGGGCCTCTATCGATAATACGTAGTATAGTCAGGGCCTCTATCGATAGAACCGAGTTTCTATAGGCCGGGCCTCTATCAATATTACGGAGTATAGTCAGGGCCTCCATTGATATTACGGAGTACCTATAGGCAGGGCCTCTATCGGTATTACGGAGTATCGTCAGGGCCTCTATCGATATTACGGAGTACCTAGATACAATGCCTCTATCGATAATACGGAATATTGTCAAGCCCTCTATCGATATTATAGAGTATAGTCAGGGCCTCTATCAATATTATGGAGTACCTTTAGACAGGGCCTCTATCGGTATTATGCAGTATAGTCAGGGCCTCTATCGATATTACTGAGTACCTGAAGTCAGGGCCTCTGTCGATATTACGGAGTACAGTCAGGGCCTCTATCGATATAACGGAGTACCTATAGGCATAGCCACTATCGATATTACGGAGTATAGTCAGGGCCTCTATCGATATTACGGAGTACCTATAGGCAGGGCCTCTGTCGATATTACCGAGTATATCCAGGGCCTCTATCGATATTACGGAGTACCTATAAACAGGACCTCTATCGATATTACGGAGTACATACAGTCACACGGCCTATATCGGTATTACAGAGTATCATCAGGGCCACTATCGATATTACGGAGTATAGTCAGGCCCTCTATCGATATTATGGAGTATAGTCAGGGCCTCTATCGATATTATGGAGTACCTATAGGCAGGGCCTCTATCGGTATTACGCAGTATAGTCAGGGCCTCTATTGATATTACTGAATACCTAAAGTCAGGGCCTCTGTTGATATACCGGAGTATAGTCAGGGCCTCTATCGATATAACAGAGTACATATAGGCATAAATCTATCGATATTACGGAGTATAGTCAGGGCCTCTGTCAATATTAAGGAGTACCTATAGGCAGGACTTCTATCGACATTACAGAGTACCTATAGTCAGGGCCTCTATCGATGATACGGAGTATAGTCATGGCCTCTATCGATATTACGGAGTACCTATAGCCTGGGCCTCTATCGATATTACGGAGTACCTATAGTCAGGGCCTCTATCGATATTACGTAGTATAGTCAGGGCCTCTATCGATACAACGGAGTACCTATAGGCAGGGCCTCTATCGATATAAAGGAGTATAGCCAGAGCCTCTATCAATATTACGGAGTACCTATAGGCAGGGCCTATATCGATATTACGGATTATAGTTAGGGCTTCAATCGATATTACGGAATACCTTTAGGCAGGGTCTCTGTCGATATTACGGAGTATAGCCAGGGCCTCTATTAATATTATAGAGTACCTATAGGCAGGACCTCTATCGATATTACAGAGTACCTATAGTCAGGGCCTCTATCGATATTATCGATTATAGTCAGGGCCTCGATCGATATTACGGAGTACCTTTAGGCAGGGTCTCTATCGATATTACGGAGTATAGCCAGGGCCTTTATCAATGCTACGGAGTACCTATAGGCAGGACCTCTATTGATATTACGGAGTACCTATAGTCAGGGCTTCTATCGATATTACGGAGTATGGTCAGGGCCTCTATCGATATTACGGATTATAGTCAGGGCATCTATCAATATTACGGAGTACCCATAGTCTGGGCCTCTGTCGATATTACGGAGTATAGTCAGGGCCTCTATCGATATTACGGAGTACCTATAGGCAGGGCCTCCATCGATATTACGGATTATAGTCAGGGCCTCTATCGATATTACGGAGTACTTATAGACAGGGCCTCTGTTGATATTACGGAGTACCTATAGTCAGTGCTTCTATCGATAATAAGGAGTACCTATAGGCAGGGCCTCTATCGATATAACAGAGTACCTATATGCAGGACCTCTATAGATATTACGGAATATAGTCAGAGCCTCTATCGATATTACGGAGTACCTATAACCTGGGTCTCTATTGATATTACGGAGTACCTATAGTCAGGGCCTCTATCAATATTATAGAGTATAGTCTGGGCCCTTATCGATAAAACTGAGTACCTTTAGACAGGGCCTCTATCGATATTACGGAGTATAGCCATGGCCTCTATCAATATTACGGAGTACCTATAGGCAGGACCTCTAACGATATTACGGAGTACCTATAGTCAAGGCCTCTATCGATAATACGGATTATAGTCAGGGCCTCTATCGATATTAAGGAGTACCTATAGGCAGGGCCTCTATCGGTATAACGGAGTATCGTCAGAGCCTCTATCGATATTACAGAGTACCTAGAGACAATTCCTCTATAGATATTACGGATTATAGTCAGGCCCTCTATCGATATTATAGAGTATAGTCAGGGCCTCTATCGATATTATGGAGTGCCTATAGGCAGGGCCTCTATCGGTATTACGCAGTATAGTCAGGGCCTCTATCGATATTACTGAGTACCTAAAGTCAGGGCCTCTGTCGATATTACGGAGTATAGTCTAGGGCCTCTATCGATATAACGGAGTACCTATAGGCATAGCCATTAGCCACTATCAATATTACCGAGTATATCCAGCGCCTCTATCGATATTACGGAGTACCTATAAACAGGACCTCTATCGATATTACGGAGTACATATAGTCACGGCCTATATCGAAATTGCAGAGTATAGTCAGGGCCTCCATCGACATTACGGAGTACCTGTAGGCAGGGTCTCTATCGGTATTACGGAGTACCTATAGACAGGGCCTCTATCGATATTACGTAGTATAGTCAGGGACTCTATTGATATTACTGAATACCTAAAGTCAGGGCCTCTGTCGATATAACGGAGTACATATAGGCATAGCCACTATCGATATTACGTAGCATAGTCAGGGCCTCTATCAATATTACGGAGTACCTATAGGCAGGAATTATATCAATATTACGGAGTATCTATAGTCAGGGCCTCTATCGATAATACGGAGTATAGCCAGGGTCTCTATCAATATTACGGAATACCTATAGGCAGGACCTCTACCGAGATCACGGAGTACCTATAGTTAGGGCATCTATCGATATTACGGAGTATAGTCAGGGCCTCAATCGATATTACGGAGTACCTATAGGCAGGAGCTCTATCGATATTACCGAGTATAGCCAGGGCCTCTATCGATATTACGGAGTACCTATAAACAGGACCAATATCGATATTACGGAGTACCTATAGTCAGGGCCTATATCGATATTACAGGTTATAGTTAGGGCCTCTATCGATAGTACGGAGTACCTATAGGCATGGCCTCTATCGGTATTACAGAGTATCGTCAGGGCCTCTATCGATATTACGGAGTACCTATAGTCAGGGCCTCTATCGATATTACAAAGTACCTATAGTCAGGGCCTTTATCGATATTACGGAGTATAGTCAGGGCCTCTATCGATATTACAGAGTACCAAGGCATCTATCGATATTACGGAGTACTTATAGGCAGGGCCTCTATCGATATTACGGAGTACCTATAGTCAGGGCCTCTATCGATATTACGGATTACATATAGTCAGGGCCTCTATCGATATTACGGATTACATATAGGCAGGGCCTCTATCGATATTACGGAGTATATTCAGGGCCTCTATTGATATTACGGAGTACCTATAAGCAGGGCCTCTATCGATATTACGGAGTACCTATAGGCAAGGCCTCTATCGATATTACGGAGTATAGTCAGGGCTTCTATCGATATTACGGAGTACTAATAGCCAGGGACTCTATAGATGTTACGAAGTACATGTAGTCAGGGCCTCTATCGATATTACGGAGTACCTATAGTCAGGGCCTCTATCGATATTACGGAATAAAGTCAGGGCCTCTATCGATATTACGGAGTACCAATAGTCATGGCCTCTATCGATATTACGGAGTACCTATAGGCGGGGCCTCTATCGATATTACGGAGAACCCATAGGCAGGGTCTCTATCGATATTACGGAGTAGCTATAGGCAGGGCCTCTATCGATATTACGGAGTACATATAGGCAGGGCCGCTATCAATATTGCGGAGTTCCTATGGGGTACCTATATTGTCTCTGAAATACAGTGGTGCCTTTTATTTGTCTGTATCTGGTCGATAAAAGCCAAAAAAACGCAATGTTTAAATATGACGTCGTGAGTTACCCATACTTTAGATCCCATTATAAGTCAGTCAAAAATGGTGATATCATTCTGAAATTTGGTATGGTAGTTTCCCATATGTGGTTCTCTGACACTTGTTCCGGCTTTTTGAATATCTTTGAAAACATTGATTTTGTGGGCATTTTCCCCATTTGTTTTGCTTTTTTGGGGATCGAAAACCAGTTTTGTCAATAATCCTAGATAGCCATGCCCTTGCTATCTTTCCTTGCTCTTATCTTATCCTTACTTACTATCTTTTGACGTTTTTGGATTGCATTTTGCTTGAAATATGTCATTTGTACGGGTTGTTACATTTTAGCTGATTTTGGTGTAAAACTCGTGTGTAGTGACGTCACTAAATTCGCTATAACTCGAAATTTGTTCGACGAAATTGCTTTGTTTTTCACAGAAGGCGTAAACGTGATTTAGAAGAAGGTATCCGAAGTTTCACGATAACCCTATTGGTTTTTGAGCTATTGCGAAAATTAATCAGGGGGAGCGTTAAACGCCCCCCCCCCCCCCCCATCAATGGCGGGTTAACTGGAGGACTGACCTGAGTTGACCTGATGTCAAAAAATTGACACTAGG
Organism: Chirona hameri; assembly: GCA_036785665.1. NCBI lineage: Eukaryota > Metazoa > Arthropoda > Thecostraca > Balanomorpha > Balanidae > Chirona > Chirona hameri. The sequence goes on along the minus strand of JAXIVJ010004249.1, from coordinate 37,294 downwards.
ACTTGCCTCCAGGTCAAGTCAAGTGACCCCACCTCCAAAAAGTTTGTGGTCGTGCCACAGCCACAGTGATTTGAAACCAAAAGGTTTGAAACTCACAGGATGTCATCAGGTAATAAGAACGCGCACTGCCATTGATTTCCGCCCGGGCTCCGGTTTTCATGAATAGCAGAAACGCAGCAGCGCGCAGCACCGCCAAATTTGGCACAGCTGTTATGGCATCAATTACCTACATAGTGTCCATTTTGTACATCAGGTCAACTCAGGTCAGGCCTCCAGGTCAAGTCAAGTGACCCCACCGCCAAAAAGTTTGCGGTCGTGCCACAGCCACTGATTTGAAACCACACGTTTTGCAACTCACAGGATGTCATCAGGTAATAAGGACCTACAATTCGTTTATCTCGATTTTTGTTGTATATCGGTGACCTAAGGTCAGGTCGATTTCGTGACCTCACCATTGCATTGGGGAAAAATGAAAACACGTATAAATCCATAAGAAATGGCTAAATTTGACCAGTTTTCACCAGATCCACTCCTGTGCCAAATGCAAAGCACTATGTCAAATTTATGTTCTTTGACCTCTACGAGGTCAACTCAGGTGACCCCCAGGTCACGTATGGTTTTTCTTCAATAACTCTTTACCAAATCAAGGTAGAGCAATGGAATTTTCACCATTGTCGAGATTTCACCATTTCAGCTTGCCGAGACGATTCAAAAGTTGACCTTTACATAACCTTGACCTGACCTCAGGAAAGGTCAATTTTTGGATGTGACCTAACTAGGTCACCCAAAATTGCATTCGATGCGTCTCGACGAGACAAACACAATAGTGAAATGTTTGACTCTATCATGCTTTTGCCAGAAAGTGTTCCTTACAAACAATTCGGGGATTTTTAGAATGTTTCAAATTCATTGGCTTCCGCGGAATCCGCTGACCTAACTATTGACCTTAGGTCAATTTTTATTAGAACTGTCACATGTCCCTGTCTATGCCTATGTTCTTGTCCTGTCCTTATCGATATATAGACGGTTTTGTTAAGGACACCCATATATAGCGGAAATGTGACCTTTCATGATCTCTGTTGACCTCAATATTGACTTGACCTAAAACATGGCCGGTATCCTTTCGATAGAGCTTGTCTCGAGTTACTCAAAGCCGTTTACGGCTTATCGCTACGCCGTGTGGTTTTCGAGATCTGGGAGGCGGCTACCCCCCCCCCCCCCCCCCCGGCAGATGGTGGTTGGCGTGAGCCCCGGCAGTGCAAGAGTTGAAATTAATTTAAATTATGTTTTAATTAAAATATTACGCGTCTGTTTTGCGTCTGTATCCCTGCCTCTGCCCTGCCCTGCCCTGCCCCACCATCTGTCTTGCCCTGACACACCTCTGTCTTGCCTTGCCTTGCATTGCCCTGTCCTGTCCTGTCCTGTCCTGTCCTGTCCTGTCCTGTTCTGTCCTGTCCTGTCCTGTCCTGTCCTGTCCTGTCCTGTCCTGTCCTGTCCTGTCCTGCCCTCTCCTGCCCTGCCCTGCCCTGCCCTGCCCTGCCCTGCCCTGCCATGCCATGCCATGCCATGTCATGCCCTGCCCTGCCATGCCATGCCATGCCATGCCATGCCATGCCATGCCATGCCATGCCATGCCATGCCATGCCATGCCATGCCATGCCATGCCATGCCATGCCATACCATGCCATGCCATGCCATGCCATGCCATGCCATGCCCTGCCTTGCCTTGCCTTTGCCTTGCCCTGCCATGCCCCTCGTTACCATGTCCTGCCCTGTTTTGCCTCTGCCCCCGCCTTGGTCCCGTCCTGTCCCGCCCTGTCCTTCCCCGTCCTACCCTGATTCGCCCTGTTCTGCCCGTTGCCGCCGCCCAGTGGCACCAGCACAGCTGTGCATTGCCGTGCTCTCGGTTAGGTAAGTCACGTTAGATTACCCGATGCAGAGCGAGTTTCGTTCAAATTGCCGAATATTATGGTCATGACTAGATAGTATAGTTTGAATAGCAATATAGGCTAACGTGACTAAAATTGACATTGGTCGAAGAAAGGAACTGTTCCATATGTTCGCAGAGGCCGGAATTCACAAATTTAGCAAAACAGCACCAGTACAATTTTGACGGTGGCCTCAATTTTAGGGGGTGGCAATGCCACCCCAGTGTCACGGCAGGGGCGGCAGTCTGCCACCCCTGCCCCTATGGTGGCGCCGCCATTGTGTACACATAACGGCTGTGCGGTGTATGTTACATTGTGAGTAACTTTGACGTGACTTACACATAACGACTGTGCAGTGTATGTTAT
>JAXIVJ010004249.1:22500-25000 GCA_036785665.1 Chirona hameri | reverse complement strand
ATTAAATTTGTATGGTGTTCAGATGCACAACAAATTAACTGACCATGGAATATAAGGAGGGTATAAAGATTGTACAGACTTTCCGACCTTACTTGATGTGAAATGCGGCTACTTTCTCCAGTATGAAATTTATAGAACTAAACAACAGCAAATCTTGAAGGCCATCACCGATCTTACTTTCTTGCGTCTGCCTCTGCAACCTGACTTGTGATGGTCCTTGACGCGGCTTCTCTGAGACTAAGGCTCGCGGCGAGGAGCCGCGGCCCCAGCCTGCTTCCGTCCCTGCTCACTGCCCCATCTTGTCTCCTCTGAGACTGAGGCTCGCGGCGAGGAGCCGCGGCCCCAGCCTGCTTCCGTCCCTGCTCACTGCCGAATTCTGTTCCTCTGAAACTTACTTGGACTGTTTGGAGGCCTGGGCGCACTATCGGCAATTTCAAGATCGGTCCCGTCCTTGCTGCTCTGCTGTTCGATCTGCCGACGACCCCTTTCACCCCTCTTGCAGGCCCTTTTATCAACTTTTTGCTTGAATAATCAGGTCAGTTGCCAGATTGGCGCCTTGCTGCCGTGATTTTTTCTCCACTCGGTTTTAATTTTCGATTCCCTTTTGCTGTCCTGTCATTGGTTCTTCTCACCCGGCTACAACGGCCTGTGGATGCCTGCGGCGGCCGGAACTGCTGTCTACAGCGGCCCAGAGGCGGAGCTTGCTGCCGTGATCTGGGTCAGGATCCTGCGCAGAGGCTTCTGCCGAGCGCCGTACGTGACCCGGGCCGCTGGCCGGCGCTCACGTTTAATGGCGCCGTGCAGCTGCTGTTATGGCGTCCTTTCATGGGCCAGGTGCCGTAATAGCGACACCCTGGCGGTACACAGGTCGGAACGAGGGTATTTGTTGCCTGCGTGGGGGGCTTCAGCCGGCGTCTCCACTGTTGAAGTTTTTGGCGTCCGCACGGCCGCCGTTCCTTCCATGTTCAATTTTTAATATATACATAGCTTTTGCTTTTGGAATGTTTCTATTCTTCTGCTTATCTCTATACTTTCTTCTTTTTTCCTCTGTCTCTTTTGGACAATTTAAAATGTATCTCGCTACAGTTACATTGTGAGTAGCTTTGACGTGATTTACACATAACGACACACAAGACCTGTCGTCGGCAGCAAACGAACCGCCCGTAAGCTGCCAGACGTCACACCGGACGACCTAAATCGTTATTTTGTCGGCGTATGTCCGCGTGTGGCTGAGGAGGTGAAGCGTTTAGGGCCTACGCCGGACATAGCCTGTCGGCTGCCGCGTGTCGGTGCCTGTTATCTTGTGCTGGTGCCGTTGTCACTGACGGAGCTGCGGGCCGTTGTGTTTGGGATGAGTGCATCGCCGGCCTGCGGTGACGACGGCATCAGCATGCAAATGATTCGTGCCTGCTTTGACGCGGTTGGGTGGGTGCTCCTGCATTTGGTCAACTCCAGCATAACCCAGTCCGACGTTCCTGAATCCTGGAAAAATTCCCTAGTCCATCCTATTCACAAATCCGGCAATCTTTCTGACCCATCCAACTTCCGTCCTATATCCATTGTTCCAGTCATAGCCAAAATCGTAGAGCGCGCTGTACACCAGCAGCTTTACAAATACCTATCAGATAACCACCTCCTCTCTTCCAGTCAGCACGGTTTCCGGCCTCGTCACTCGACTGAAACCGCGCTGACCTCAATTTCCGACCAAATCCTATCTGCCTTTGACCACGGAGAAGTTTCCCTTCTCTGCCTGCTGGATTTGAGCAAATGTTTCGATGTGATAGATCATTCAAAACTCCTTTCAAAATTATCACTTCACGGAATTGACACGTCCTGGTTCTCTGCCTATTTGCGTAACCACACCCAGAGTGTCAGCCTCACTGACAGTCTGGGTGGAGTAAAAACTTCCCTCCCGCTGCCCAACAGCATCGGTGTGTTTCAAGGCTCATCTCTAGGCCCTATCCTCTACTGCGTCTTGGCAAACGATCTATGTCTGTTTGCCGAGGACGCAGCGGTTGTCCAATATGCTGACGACACCCAAATTTTGGTCAGCGGCAAAAAATCTGAGATTCACAAAGTCGTCATTCGCATGGAGGGGGCCTTAGCCTCTCTCGATAACTGGTTCCAAGCAAATGGACTGAAAGTAAACGCCGCCAAGACTCAACTGATGCTTCTGGGCAGCTCTCAAAATCTGCGCACTGTACAGTCGGTCTCATAATGATCTTCCCTTGCCACCACGTGGCACTACGGTCGCGGTAGGCGCAAAAAAGATGGTTTCCCCACCGTAGGTTGGTACCCATTGTGGCTGTCTGGCAGGTGCGTGACCTGGGGAGGGGGAGGGAGAGGAAGTGCGGGGCGTTGTCGGAATGTAATGCGCCGCGACCCGGGTGGTGGTCAGGACCGTCTGTCTCGAGGTTCAAGAGGTCACCTGTCCTGAGCTGGCAGAGATCCAATATTGGAGACTGAATAACTGTGTTCACCACATCAGCCCAAATAGCTC
>JAXIVJ010004249.1:2500-17500 GCA_036785665.1 Chirona hameri | reverse complement strand
GCAGCATTGCCCATTGCTCAATATCGTTCCGATATCCTGTAGAAAAACAAACAAAGAAAGGCGCCCGCACTTAGTTCTGGGATCTAACAGTCAACATCAAAAGGGTAAGGAAGGACTATAAACGCCATTTTGGGAAACTTCTACATGTATCAGCAGCATAACGATTGTTACAGATTCAATAGCAAAATAAAGGAAACGCTGGTAAATAACGCAAACAAATAGCATTCGTCCGTCTTCCGGAGGCAATGATACCTACTGGATTTACTTTGTAATCATCACACGTTTTGGCCACGGGCTGAACCGACACAAACTATATACATGCACTCATAAATTCGTCTAAAGATATCCCTGAACGGTCGATAGAGCATACGAAGTCATGTTAAAGCCATACGGAGAAGTAATACGCTTAAGAGTATCGTAAAAAGGACGCAGCATCACATATCTCCAACCTCTTCCAATGTCTTTCTAGACTAGAATGGAGTTCATGCTCCTATCACTGGCGACGCAGAACAGGACATCATATGTGCACGACATAAGAACAAAGTACAACGTCATTCTTGACTAGATTCCATGCAAATTGAACCAATGAAGTGGAGAAACATTGGATGACATGCATAGTTAAGCGCATTGGTGAAACATACACAGCATATTATTTGTACATTGCCGTAGTTTGTCGGCCAAAGTTTGCTCGCCGACGCTTAAGTGCATATTTCATCTAAACTAACTGTACATATGCAATTTACGATATATTTACAAAACAGGTTATGATCTCATAACCGGAAGTGATACAGGCATCGAAGTAACAGCAATGTCAGGTATTTGGCAGGTACTTCTGGCGTCTTAGACACTTCATCTTCATGACAGCATGCGGGATGGGATTTCGGGATGTGATAGTCATTTTACCACCTGACTTAATTTGCGTGAAGTTGACCTGAATGACCTGAATGTCAAGTTCAGGTCAAGTTCAGGTCACTGAAGGTCAATATTTTTAATTGATAAATCAAAATAAGAAAGGCATGTTTCTAGACCAGTTTTGTCTCAGAAATACAGTGGTGTAATTTATTTGTATATATCTGGTCAATAAAAGCCAAAAAACGCAATTGGTAAATGTGACATCATGGGTTACCCGTACTTTAGATGCCAAAGTTAGTCAAAATTGGTGATATCATTCTGAAATTTGGTATGGTAGTTTCCCATATGTGGTTCTCTGACATATGTTCCGATTTTTGTTAAATATCTTTGAAAAACTTGATTTTGTGGGCATTTAAAAAAACAATGTTTTTTTGAATTTTTGAGAGTCAAAAATCAAAATGTTCAAAAATCCGAGATCGCCATTGTATAGCTCTTGCCATTTGCCATCTTTTGACGTTTTTGGATTGCATTTTTCTCAAAATATGGCATTTGTACGGTTTATTACATTTTAGCTGATTTTGGTTAAAACTCGTGTGTAGTGACGTCATTAAATTCGTTATAACTCGATTTCTTTTCTCGAGGAAATTGCTTTATTTGTTCACAGTAGACTGCTTTATTTTTTTTTCACAAAAGACGTAAACGTGATTTGGAAGAAGGTACCCCAAGTTTCAAGTTGATAGCGCTATTCGTGTGTTGAGCTATTGCGAAAATTCATCAGGGGGCGTTAAACGACCCCCCCCCCCCCCCAGTCAATGGCGGGTTAAACGTACCCATATACCTACGACTAAATCTGACTATAGGATTTGAAGAAGAAGAAAAAAATTACATCGACAAGTATGCAATCGATAGACAATATGACGGGCTACATTTTTTTAACCAAGATTTGTCGCTCTCAAGGTAACCGTTTGACCTTGAGATCAAGTCAAAATCTGGGGTACCCAAAATGTTCACAAATTTGAAAACAGAGAATCTAAAAAACTAATACAATAGATAGACCATCAAAAAGACTCCATTTACGCATTTGGATATTTTTATCTCAAGCTCACCGTTTGACTTTGAGATCAGGTCGAATTAACCCTGGCCCTACGGGGGTCCCAAAACGACCCCGAGGTTTTTCTTGCATAAATTTTTACAAATGCGGCGCATCTTTCGGACATTTACAGTAGCTAAGTTTACAACAATTATACGTATGCTGTAAAAATTACATGGAAATTGGTTGATAAATTTGGGAGATAATGATGTTTTGATGACGTCATGTTGGTGGAAAAACGATAAATGTTTGCAAAAATCGTAGAAAACAGTTTTGAAGAAAATTGCAAACGCACTTCAGCAAAGATATAAAATTTAATTTTCTTTAAGATGGCAATCTCGTATTTCCGACATTTTTTGGGGGTTGTTGACCCCTAAAATGAAGAAAAACACTTCTTCTTTTTAATATAGAAATCAAAATTTGCAATGTTGTTAAAAAAAAAACGGAATATTTGTGAGAGAACTGAGTATGGCCAATACTCGAACTAAATTTCAGAACAATATCTCTATGTTTGACCGAGTGATGGCTCCCTAAGTGTAAGAATCTCATGACGTCATTTTGTAATAACTTTTTTAACTTTTTCGACCATATACGAATAAATAATTACCTTTTCTGTATTTCTGAGACAAAATTGATCCAGGAACATGCCTTTTTATTTACATTTACCAGTTTCTAATTTTGAGGTTTTCTGACAGCAAAATCGCTGTTCTGGACATGGTCGATCGAGGTTATTCACTTGACCTGAAAGGTCACTCGTTGACCTGAAACCTATAAATCAACATGCTGGTTCTTACTGCGTTGCTCTATCTTGCTTGGTTTGGAAGTTAACAGGGGGTCTTTTTAGGACCCCTCGTAGGGCGAAGGTGAAAAAGCTCCCGTAGGGCGAGGGTTAAACGTACCCATATACCTACGACTAAATCTGCAACGACAGGATTTGAGAAAACCACAAAAGCAAATAAATCGACAAGTATGCAATCGATAGACACTGTGACGGGCTGCATTTTTTAACCAAGATATTGTGCTCTCAAGGTCACTGTTTGACCTTGAGATCAGGTAAAAATCTGGGGTACCCAAATTTTGGAATATTTAAAGTATGAAAATCCTACAAACTAATGCAATAGATAGAACATTAAAAAAAAACTCCATTTACGCATTGGCATATTTTTATATCAAGGTCACCGTTTGACCTTGAGATCAGGTCGCATTAACCCGCGCCGTGCGGGGGGGCATCTAGATGGCCCCCCTAAGGTTTTTCGAGAATAGAGACAAACCAGCGACGCGCAGCGCCGCTATTTTTGGCATAGCTGTTGGGAGATCAATTAACCACATAGTGTGCAATATTTGGCTTCGGGTCATGTCAGGTCAGGTCACCAAGCCAGGTCACGTGACCCCACCTAAAAAAAAATCCGGTCGTACCACAGCCACAGTTTTTGGCCGATCAATTTCGTACTTACAAGATTTCATAAGGGCAATAGTACTTACAATTCGTTAATCTCGTATTTGTATATCGGTGACCTAAGGTCGGGTCAATTTCGTGACCTCCCCATTATAAGTCAATGGGGAAATAATCAAATGCTTCCTATTCTGAGAATACGGATGATATCAGCCCAATTCCTTCTGGATCATGTTATCCTAGGCCATTATTGAAGTTCCAGGTGACATTTTTGTTCAGTGACCCCTACAGGGTCAGATAATGTCATCCAAGGTCACCAACACATTTTTGATAATAACTCGACAAAATCAAGATAGATAAGTGAAACTGGCACCAATGTGTTTGTCTCGTCGAGGCATATCTCTCAATGTGCAACATGACCTAATTGGGTCACCACTTGAACTTGACCTGAGGTCAAATTTATAAGTTGACCTAACCTAATCATCATGCATATGATGCGAAGCGCCTTGACGATACAAACATGATAGAGTCAAAATCATTGCTCTATCTTTTCTAGGTAAAAAGATATTTGCGAAAACTGTTTTGCTAACAAATTGCCTTTTGTATGACCTCTAAAGCCTAAACTATTGACCTGAGCTTAAATCTGAGGAAATATTGTTGATTTCATTTTCCAAAAGCTCTCCATTGATGTTTTTCGTTTGTTCCTAGCTATCATAGTTCCTGTGATATGTAGACGTTTCTGGAGCGAAGTCTTGAAAATCTGACCCTTGATGGTGATCTGGTGACCTTAATATATTTTTTTTTACCTGAGAAAAAACTGCCTGAAATACTTTAAAAAAGCATTTTTACGCGCTTTCGAACGAAGTTTTCGGTTTTTGTCTACGTCCTATAGGGGCCGAGTTAGAAGGGGGAGGGGCGTCGAAACGCCCCCCCCCCCCCCGGCACGGCGAAGGTGGCGCCGAGCACCAGCACAGCGCGGGTTAAAGGAAATAGTTCACCTTCAACATGGGGTTTTGAACTGAAATAGCAGTTTTGTAGCCCGTGTTGAGAAATCCTTATCTGGAACTTTTCTTGGCTGAAAAGACCTGAGCTTAAATCTGAGGAAATATTGTTGATTTCATTTTCCAAAAGCTCTCCATTGATGTTTTTCGTTTGTTCCTAGCTATCATAGTTCCTGTGATATGTAGACGTTTCTGGAGCGAAAACTTGAAAATCTGACCCTTGATGACCTCTGGTGACCTTAATATATTTTTTTTTACCTGAGAAAAAACTGCCTGAAATAAATTAAAAAAGCATTTTTACGCGCTTTCGAACGAAGTTTTCGGTTTTTGTCTACGTCCTATAGGGGCCGAGTTAGAAGGGGGAGGGGCGTCGAAACGCCCCCCCCCCCCCCGGCACGGCGAAGGTGGCGCCGAGCACCAGCACAGCGCGGGTTAAAGGAAATAGTTCACCTTCAACATGGGGTTTTGAACTGAAATAGCAGTTTTGTAGCCCGTGTTGAGAAATCCTTATCTGGAACTTTTCTTGGCTGAAAAGACTCTCCAGCCGAAGATATTTGACTTTTTGGCGAAGGAATACGGCGCATATATGATATACCGTACCGTCTGAAAGTGGAGCTGCCATGGAGCATGCGCAGACCAATAACGCACACCATAAAATCAATAATTTACAGCCTTCTGTCCTGGATTGGCGCGATGTAGGACCATTTTTAAAAAGAAAAAAAGAAACTGTATTTAAAAAAAATATAATAAAATCGTGTTCTGAAAAAAAAAATTACGAAGGTGAACTATTTCCTTTAAAAGGATTATACGGGGTTTTCCCAGAATAATTGAGTTACATAGTAAAACGTACTTATAAAGATGGTTGAAGTCCCACGGTAGCCACATTTTTCTGGAAATGACATCTTCTGCACGTAAGGACATTCCAAAGTGTGTGGTGATGCCACCGCGTATTTTCTGCAGGACCGGCTGAGGCTGAGCCAGTCATCTCTTTTATGCTAATAAAAAACACCTCATTTATGACATATTTCCGGTAAAATAAGCAATATTTGAAAGAAAATAAACTTCTGTTGTTCCAACGACACCAGCAGTTACCTAGTTTTCCCATAAAATTCTATATTTTTCATGAATGTATGCCATGAAATGAATACGCCACCACCAAATTCTCAACGCTAAAGGCAGGAGATAAGAAAACCACAGCAACACAAAACCTCAACAAACAGTGTGTAGTAATACAAAGTCCCGTCAGTTTTGAATTGGATAATAATTTTGTGATCCAGTGTAGGACTTGCAGATAATTCAAAACTCTAAAATTGATCTTAAGATAAAAGTGATGGACAGTAGTGCCGATCAAGTACTCGTTATCTGATACTAGTCTCGAAAAACGCCCAAGCTTTAAAGGAAATAGTTCACCTTCAACATGGGATTTTGAACTGAAATAGCAGTTTTGTAGCCCGTGTTGAGAAATCCTTATCTGCAACTTTTCTTGGCTGAAAAGACTCTCCAACCGAAGATATTTGACTTTTTGGTGAAGGAATGCGGCGCATATATGATATACCATACCATCTGAGAGTGCCAGCACTGCACGGAGCATGCGCAGACCAATAACGCACACCATAACATTAATAATGTACGACCTTCTGGCCTGAATTGGCGCGATGTAGGACCATTTTTGAAAAGAAAAAAAGAAACTATTAAAAAATATAATAAAATCGTGTTCTGAAAATTTTCCGAAGGTGAACTATTTCCTTTAACGCTGATAATTGCTGAAATAATGGACTAAATTAGCATTGAGGTCCCTGTTATATGTCTTAAACGTGTTTAAAGCTCATACAACTCCAAAAGAGTGCATTTACTTTCAGGACGGAAACCCGTATAATCCCTTTAAAGGAAATAGTTCACCTTCAGCATGGGTTTTTTAACTGAAATGGCAGTTTTGTATCACGTGTTGAGAAATCCCTATCTGCAACTGTTCTTGTCTGAGAGACTCTCCAGCCCAAGATATTTGACTTTTTGTCGAAGAAATGCGGCGCATATATGATATACCGTACCATCTGAAAGTGAAAAGTGAAAGTGAAAGTGAAAGTGTTGTCAGCACTGCACGAAGCATGCGCAGACCAATAACGCACACCATAAACTTAATAATTTACGACCTTCTGTCCTGAATTGGCGCGATGTAGGACCATTTTTGAAAAGAAAAAAAGAAACTGTATTAAAAATATAATAAAATAATGTTCTGATAAACTTTCCGAAGGTGAACTATTTCCATTAAAGGAAATAGTTCACCTTCAACATGGGATTTTGAACTGAAATAGCAGTTTTGTAGCCCGTGTTGAGAAATCCTTATCTGCAACTGAAAAGACTCTCCAGCCGAAGATATTTGACTTTTTGGCGAAGGAATGCGGCGCATATACCATACCGTCTGACAGTGCCAACACTGGTCTGAGCATGCGCAGACCAATAACGCACACCATAACATTAATAATGTACGACCTTCTGTCCTGAATTGGCGCGATGTAGGACCAGTTTTGAAAAGAAAAAAAGAAACTGTATTAAAAATATAATAAAATCGTGTTCTGAAATTTTCCGAAGGTGAACTATTTCCTTTAATACATTGTCGCTAATGGCGGCAATCGCCGCTTGGGTCACATCACTGACATCCATATAATACCTAGACAGCCATCTTGCGCCGTCCGGGCGTTCCCACACTTTTTTACTGTGTGGTGGCGCCACCACTAACTCACCAGCACTGGGGGCAAAACATCGTGGGTGCCATAGGGACCAATTTATAAATGGCAAATCTGAATGGCTTCCTGACTGGGCTACGCTTGGAAAAAGTGGTGCAAAGTAGCATCATATTATTCGGTGAAGATTGAGCCAAAACGAATTATAAGGTTCCACCTTGTCATGGAATTTCTGGAGAGCAGCTGAAATGATCGGTTACCATGACCTTATTTGGGATGTAACAACCACATTATACTGTTCACTTTCCGTTGCAAATGCGATATAAGCTTAGTAAATGAAGTATATGAAGCTTAGATTGCATTTGCAACAGGAAGTGAACGGTATAACGTGGTTTTTACACCCCAAATAAGGTTATAGTAACCGATCATGTCAGCTGCTCTCCAGAAATTTCATGACCAGGTGGAACCTTATAATTCGTTTGGCTCAATCTAAAATCTCCAACGAACAATATGATGCTACTTTGCACCACTTTTTCCTAGCGTAGCCCAGTCAGGAAGCCGTTCAGATTTGCCATTTATACATTGGTCCCTATGGCGCCCGCGATGTTTTGCCCCCAGGACGGCTGACGCCACCACAGTGTGGGAACGGGCCGTCCGGCGTATGCGGCGCGCGAGTTGGCTGTCTAGGTATTATATTGATGTCAGTGGGTCACATCAAGGTTACTTTACTAATAGGTCACATTACTGCCCAGCGCCCCTGGCGGCGGAAATTTTGCTGACATACCCCATTGTCTTCATTATTTACATGTGTTAGAATAGGGTAAAGGGATTCTGACCGCCGTGGTGACGTCATCGTAAAGCGAGCTTGCGATTCGTGAAGCCGTGAAGGGGGTGGGGGCTGGTCGACGCGTGACAAACTTGCTCACATTCACATTCACATTCGGAAACACATTCGAGGACTATTCGGATTTCCATGAAAATTGGCAAACAGGTAGAGCATGACCTTATCACGCTCATAAAATCAGAGAGTCGCACATTCAAAATCAAAGGATTTAGAGCAGGTCAGATAGGTTTTAAGTCATACAGCGTACTATTCCGATTTGCATAAAAATTGGCACACAGGTAGAACATGACCTCCTTATCACGCTAATAAAATCTTAGGATTTAGAGCCGGTCATAGATTTAAGGTCAAACAGCGGACTATTCCGATTTGTTTTGAAAATTGGCACACAGGTAGATCATGACCTTATTACGCTCATAAAATCTTAGAGTCGCACATTCAAATCACAGGATTTAGAGCAGGTCATAGGTTTAAGGTCAAACAGCGGCCTATTCTGATTTGCATTAAAATTGGCACACAGGTTACAGGTAGAACATGACCTGCTTATCACGCTCATACAATCTTAGAGTCGAACATTCAAAATCAAAGGATTTAGAGCAGGTCATAGGTTTAAGGTCAAACTCTATAAGTGAGGTGACTTTAAACCTATCTGACCTGCTCTAAATCCTTTGATTTTGAATGTGCAACTCTAAGATTTTATGAGCGTGATAAGGCAGTCTTGCTCTACGAATGTGCCAATTTTTATGGAAATCGGAATAGTCAGCTGTTTGACTTTAACCCTATCTGACCTGCTCTAAATCCTTAGATTTTGAATGTGCAACTTTAAGACTTTATGAGCGTAATAAGGAGGTAATTCTCTACCAGTGTGCCAATTTTCATGCAAATCCGAATAGTCCGCGAATGTGTTGCCGAATGTGAATGTGAGCCAATTTGCATGCAAATCCGAATTGTACGCTGTTTGACCTTAAACATGACCTGCTCTAAATCCTTTGATTTTGAATGTGCGATCCTAAAATTTTATGAGCGTGATAAGTTGGTCATGGTCTACCAATGTGGCAATTTGCATGCAAATTGGAATAGTCCGCTGTTTGACTTTATACCTATCTGACCTGCTCTAAATCCTTTGATTTTGAATGTGCGACTCTAAGATTTTACGAGCGTAATAAGGAGGTCATTCTCTGCCAGTGTGCCAATTTTCATGAAAATCCCAATAGTCCGCGAATGTGTTGCCGAATGTGAATGTGAGCCAATTTTCATGCAAATCCGAATTGTTCGCTGTTTGACCTGAAACCTATGACCTGCTATAAATCCTTTGATTTTGAATGTGCGACTCTAAGATTTTATGAGCGTGATAAGGAGGCCATGTTCTACCAATGTGCCTATTTTGATGCAAATAAGAATAGTCCACTGTTTGACTTTATATTTATCTGACCTGCTCTAAATCCTTCGATTTTGAATGTGCGACTCTAAAGTTTTATGAGCGTAATAAAGAGGTCATGCTCTACCAGTGTGTTAATTTGCATGCAAATCCGAATAGTCCGCTGCTTGACCTTAAACCTATGACCTGCTCTAAATCCTTCGATTTTAAATGTGCGACTCTAAGATTTTATGAGCGTAATAAAGAGGTCACATTCTACCTGTGTGCCAATTGTCATGCAAATCGGAATAGTCCGCTGTTTGACTTTAAAGGAAATAGTTCACCTGCAACATTAGTTGTAAAGGGAAATAATGACCTTTTCCCACAAAAATGGAGTTAGCACTTGAAATCGCCAGACGAGACCAAAATATATTGTAAATTCATCACATTTTACATCAAAACTTTCCTTCCGCGAGATATTTCAAGTTAAACTTGATAAGCGTTTCACACTTTTAACGACCGGTACTTGCAAGTACTTTTGGTCCTCATCAAACTGCGGGCTTTTCCCGTATTGTTTTTGTACGCAATGGAGTGGAAAATATATTGTGCGTTCTGCTTGTTGTGATTATATGCCCGGCGATCTTCTAAAACTAACAGTGATTGGAAAAAGTGGCAATACAATCGGAAGCTCATCGATGCACATCAACGGCGGCATAGCAACGGCGGCATGCAACGGCGGCATGGTTGCGACCCTCAATTTTTGCAAATCGATTCATTTGTTTTCAACATTAGGAGTTTTGTATAATTTGTCTGTGGCTGTATATAACAAGGTTACTTTACTAATAAGGTTTACCCACGAGGGAGAAACGACTCCCGGGGTGACGTCACAGCATTTGGCATCAATATTTTGCAATATGGTAGCAAATAAACAAAGTCGTTTATGGCGCCGGCGATTCATTCAATGTTGATATTGTACTATTATGTAATGTTAATAGTTTGGTTAATATAAGTCATAATGCGCTGCAGGCACGATTATATAGTATTGCACGGTTGGATTGAGACTAACACAAACAGGACAAGCAGATTCATTTTACATTGAATCGTCCGAGTCGAAAGTCGTTAGTGGTTGTCTAGCAACCACGTTGTTTACCAAACAGTCGTTGCTCTCCGATTATCAGCGTTCTTTTTGTGACATAAGCAGTGATTCTAGTTGAACCGCGTGAATATTAGAGCTTTATGTGCTTGGTAATATTTATATTCATTTTTTAGATATTTATATTTAAGAACTGGCATTAATTTGTGAATATTAGTTGGAAATAACAGCATGGGAAGGCCACAATGGAGGCGAGTGCACTTTAAAGGGAGATAATCACCTTTTGATTTGTTTAGCAACACTTTCTTTGGCTACCGTTATGGTATTAAAATGATGTGATCTAAATTTAAGAATTAAATACAATTATTTCCTAATTCAAAGTTGGAAGTTTGGGAAAATTTATGATCGGTATTTTCCCTACACTATTGGAAAGCGCAACGCTTTTGTGTCAATCTGTTCAACGTTGTTGAATGGGCACTTATAAAGAAATCGCCGACACTAAATAGGTTGCCGTCGGGGGCCAACCTAAACTGCCGATTTCAATGCACTTTTTAAAATGATTGTTGATTGTTCATAAAAGTTTGGCACATATTCGCAAAAGATAGAATGCAGGAAACATATTGCATACCTTCATGATAAATAACAATGCGTAGGGAGGCTAATTTACTGAATTCGTTACCGAGTGCTTGCTGATTATAAGCGTGGAGCGCTTATTGATTTATTTATTTATTTATTGACTTCGTAGTAGCCGTCCCCTATACTATACAGTATACATGGCCGAAGCCAAAGGGGCTATTCCTGGCACAGAGTCACACAATGATGGCTTTGAAGTGGGTAAAAGACAAGCATACAGTACAGTTAAAAGTCGAAATGAACATATCAATCTGCGTCACATCAGATCAGCCCATCAGCGGCGATCGTCATCGTCACCAGACACCAGTCGCCTCTTCAATGCGCGCTTAAACACTGTGCTAGGCATGACTCAGGTGGCAGAGAGTTGTACTGGTCAGCGGCACGATACACGAACTGCCTTTTACCCGCTGCTGAGCCGCGTATGTTGGGGAGACTCAGCAGGTCGTCTCTACGGGTGCTACGCACGTGGTTGGGTCGCAGAGACTCAGGCTGCCCAGTGCGACGGACCTTGTGGAGCAGTGTCAGTGTGTGATGGACGACCAATTCCGGGGAATCCAGCCAGCCCAGGTCCTCTCGCTCGCCAGAGATGTGATCAAATTTGCGCTTTCCAGAAATGATGCGAGCTGCAAAGTTGAATATTTTTTGGATGGTAGCCAGATTTTTTCCAGAACCGTTACCGTACACTGCGAGTCCGTAGCGGATGTGCGAGAAGACCAGGGCCGAGACGAGGGTGGGTAGGCAGCCGGGTGGTAGGTAGTGACGTAGGTGAGAGATGGCGGTCAGGATGCCAACACACCTCCGAGACAGCTGCTCAACGTGTGAGTCCCAAGAAAGATAACGGTCGAAAGTGATACCGAGATTTTTGACTTCGTTACCGGGGACGAGGTCCGTGTTGCGAAATTTAACTGTGAACGAAGGCATGTTGCTTAAGTTTTGCCGAGTGCCGATAGGGAGAAGCTCAAATTTTGTTTCGTTTACTTTAAGACCGCTTGACCGAAAGTACGCGTCCAGGGAGGATAGGGCTGCTTCCATGTCACCGATCAGAGCCGGAAGGGCGGATTTTTGGCCAGAGACGAGAACCTGGGTGTCGTCGGCGTATTGCGTGACAAAAGCGCCAGCGGCATGCAGGCTGAGGTCATTTGCAAATACAGTAAAGAGTAGCGGGCCGAGAGAGGAGCCTATGGAAAAACTCCCTGAGTGATTGGACGAGATGCCGATATCAATGTTGAAGAGAGACTGACGCTCTGCGTATGGCCGGACAGGTAGTTAGCAAACCAGGAAGTGTCGATGCAGTAAAGCTGCAATTTGGTTAGCAGTTTGGCATGATCGATGACATCGAAGCAGCGACTCAAATCGATAAGACAAAGAAGCGAAATTTTATTTTGATCCATGGCGGAGAACGCGCGGTCTGAGATGTTGATGAGGGCTGTCTCGATAGAGTGCCGGGGCCTGAAACCGTGCTGGGATTGGGAGAGGAGATGGTTGGATGCGAGGTAGTGGTGGAGCTGGTGCTGTACCACCTTCTCCACTACCTTCGCCATGACAGGAAGGATTGAGATGGGACGGAAGTTGGAAGGATTGTCAGGATCCCCGGAATTGTGTATCGGTGTACCAGGGCATGCTTCCAGACTGCTGGGACTTCGTTAAAAGTGATGCTAGAGTTGATGATGTGCAGTAAAAGAGGGCCGATGGTGTCGAATGAAAGTTTAAAAATGCGAAAGCAAAGACCGTCGTTGCCACACGCGGGATGTGTTGCGCATGTTAAACATGTTGAGGTGTAAATTACTGAGGGTGATGGGTTGCAGGGTAAAAGCGCAGGCGCCTACGCGCGGCAGCCGCACCGGCACCTCCTGGGCGGCACCGAGCGCGGACACCTCTGCGGCCACCCGCGGGCCGACGCCGACAAAATAATAATTCATGACGTCGGGAGTGACAGCTGGAAGCGGCTTGGTCGCTTGTCAGTGATGATGTGACACATGTGCCGCCAGAGGGCGCTAGGGCCATCGTCACGGATCCTGTCGGTGATATCGGGGAATTACCGAATATGGTCTCATTTATTATTCCGATATATTAGCCCCGTTTACATAGCAATTTCAAAATAGTGGAACATTGTCCACTAATTGTGGAACATCTTCCATTAAGCTCGTTTGAGTAGATATCACCACTACACCAGACTGAGATTTGATCCAATTTGCTCAAACATGGTGTAAGAGTGATCTTGGTTCATTTTAATTCGAAATCGTGCCTTACAAGTACTGTTAACAGCACAAACATCCAGAGCGAGTAATTTTTCTTCCGACATTTTGACCTTCATTTAGTAGCGTAGCAGCTTTTGCGAAGACTGCTACGCTTCCATATGCGCAACCGATTTACTTTTTGTCCGACGGCAGTTGCCGCTTTTTCGCGAATAAGAACTAGAGCTGCAAGATCTCCGGAAAGTATCATACCGGTACCATACAACAACACAACCAATAACACAATGTTCCACCAATATACCGGCGCTGTCATTAGTATTTTGTCGCACATATATTCGCATGCCGCATAGTGCATGCGGCAGGCATCTAAGAAGTGCTTGCGGTGCCTAAAAATGACCCGCTGTGTCGTGCACTGTACGTATGTCATGCAGCTCGAAACGTGGGAGGAGCTCATTTTAGCCAAGTTAGCGGGCACTTATTTTCGCGACCAGCACCTGACGTGAATTCTGTATAATACCACGGAAACAACACCAACAAAGGCAATACCTAGGCTGCAGCAACCATACGACCAATGTGATACATAACAGCAGACGGTAAATTGACGCACTGTAATCGTGATCATGTGATGGTGAAAGAAACCTTCATGCTCTACTATTAGTGGACAATGTTCCACTGTTTTGAAACTGCTATGTAAACGGGGCTATTTCCGATATATTGATGGACAACATGTTCTCCGACACTTTTAACCTCCGAGTATGCGTATGTTGCTTCGAATTGTCCTAGTGACAGGCCTCACAGTTTGATACTGCATGTATGCCCAATATGGACATAACAAAAGCGAAATATTGATTGATCTATTTTGTATCGCCTCTGTAGTTTGCCCAACTGACATGTTGAGATAAGACGTAAAATGATGCAACATAAGGTACGAACGTTTCACGTCAATATCTATCATAGTTTTCAAGATTACTGAGAAAATCCGGGAGGGGGCAGATTCTGCCCCCTCCCCCCCCCCCCCCCCACGTGTGTAAAGCTCGCAGCAGTTCGATATTCGGATATTCAGCAGATATTCGGAAATCGACGACCCTTCGATTTCGCTCAAATTTTGCACACAGGTAGCCAATGACCTCCTAAACATCACCCTAAATGGATTTTGCAATGCATCCCATAGTAAGGCCTCTAGAGGCCAAATAGGGTTCATGGGAAAATCGACGACCCCTTCGATTTCGCTCAAATTTTGCACACAGGTAGCCATGGCCTCCTGAACATCCCCCTAGAAGGCTTTTGCGATGCATACCATAGTTAAGCGTCTAGAGACCAATATAGAGGCCTGGGAAGATATTAGAAAAATCGACGACCCCTTCGATTTCGCTCAATTTGGTGCAAATGTACCAAATGACCACCCAACATCAACACCAAAAGGGTTGTACGATGCATCCCATAGTTAAGCGTCTAGAGATCAAAATAGACGTTTGGGCAGATATTCGAAAAATCGACGACCCTTCGATTTCGCTCAAATTTCGTGCAAATGTACCAAATAACACCCAACATCAAACACCAAAAGGGTTGTACGATGCATCTCATAGTTAAAGGGAATAGTTCACCTTTAACATGGGGTTTTGGACTGAGATAGCAGATTTGTAGAGCAGATCTAAAAATGGTTTGTGGTGAAAGAATTACCTCTCTACGTTAGTAATTTCGACACAGGACTAGTGGGCCCGTTTTCATTCCCGCTCTTCCGGGCCACAATCCGGGAATGAACGGGCCATGAGGTATGACGTCATACCCACGTGACGTCAGAATTGCGTCATACGCAGATTCCGCCGCAAACTAGCCGTGGTATTTATACAGACTTTGGCCGTGA
>JAXIVJ010004248.1:0-84914 GCA_036785665.1 Chirona hameri | reverse complement strand
CCTTCGATACCATACCCTCAACGTGGGTGTGCCAAGACATATAATTAGATATGGTGACGCCAAGTAGCTTTGTCTGATCCACCGTTGGGATGCTAGTGCCATGTATTGTAATGTCCGGTAACACCATTGGCTTCTTAGCTGTGAAGAAGTGCATTACCTGACACTTATCAATGTTAAGGACCATCTTATTTTCATTCGCCCATTCACAAAGTTGATCAGTCAGTTCCTGAAGCTTAATTTCTTCCTGAACACAATCCACCGAGCACGCTTGATAAATAGTTAGATCGTCCACATACTTGAGCCTGTTTGTGTGTGTGTGATGCGGCGCCATTCACCATAGCTAAGAAGGCTACTGGTCCAACCAGGGTGCCCTGTGGGTGGCCACAGGTTATCGGTTTCCAGGAGCTGAGACTGCCATCTGGCATCTTGACCCGCTGCTGGCGGTTCTGGAGAAATGAGGAGAGCCAGTTTGCATACGCGGGACGGAGTCCCATGTCCAGGAGTCTCTGTATGACTTTTGTGTGATCTATTAGATCAAAGCCCTTCTTGAAGTCGTACATGATCACTGAGAATAGCTTATCAGCATTGTCTAGCTGAGCCAGTAGATTGTGCATTAATCTAATCAGGTAGTGAGAGGTAGATGCTCCTCTCATGTTTCCATACTGGTGAATGTCAATGTTTGGTCTTATGTCAGCCAGGATGAGCGGCACTATGAATTGCTCCAAAACTTTACTAAACGTTGGCGTGAGACTCAATGGTCGCAGGTCCCCGGCGACGTCGGGGTGGGTTTCTTGGCAACTGGTGTGATGGTCGCCCTCTTCCAGACTGAAGGTACCCGGCCCTGCTTTAACGAACTGTTAAAGATGTGAGCCAAAGGAACGGCCAGCTCCACAGAAAATTCCTTAAGCAGCCGTACCGGAAGTTGTCCAACGGGTACCGCCATTGTATTGTATTGCTGTTCTTAGGTGTTCCATAAATGGCTCTTCCACATCCGCTGGTACACACACCACACATAGTTCCACTTCTAGAAGGAATGACACCTCACATGTGCACTAACCAGCCTGTAAAGTTCTAACAGGTGCTAAGTTCTAACAATTCTAACTGACGATTGTTCTAACCAGCATGCTGGTAAACTAAGTAGAAGATATAAAGCATTTCTCATTGCCACCAAGCCATGCTGTCGCCTTCTTGAGCGCTGTCATGCTACCACTTCGCAAGTCACGAGGCAGGCCATTGAAGTGGTTCACACAGAACCGTCTAAAAATTAATCCGGCAAAAACAAAGATGCTCCTCCTGAGATCTCGCCGTCAAAAAGTCATCTCAGACTTCTCTGTTCATTTTGGTAATGATGAAATTTTGCCCTCACAAAGCGTCAAGGTGCTTGGTGTCGTCATCGACTCACATCTGACATGGAACTGTCACATTACGTCTGTTGTGCAGCGCTGCTACTGTGTACTGGTGGGTCTGGCGCGAATCAGACATAAGCTCCAAAATGCATCAGACAGCTGTTGATAGAGGCACTCGTCTAACCCCACATACGTTATTGTATAACGGTGTGGGGAAACTGTTCCGCAGCACAGAAGCTGCGTGTACAAAAGGGAATCAACTTCGGTGTCCGCATCGTGACCGGACTTGGCAGGCGTGACCATGTCAGTCCGTCATTGCGTGAACTGGGGTGGCCGCAATGTTGATGAAATGATCACCGAACGCGATATTGCCACAATGCGCCACCTCACAACATCCACCAGTGCCTCCGAACTATTGCGACAGCGATTGTTGCGGCGCGCCGATGTATCCGCTCGCCGCACGCGCGGCACTGAAGCCGGCCACTTCGAGCTGCCCCGCGTGCGGACAGAATTCGCCCGGCGCAGCTTTGTGTACCGAGCCACGAGCGCCTGGAACGACCTTACGCTGGAGGCTAGGCGATAGTCAATCGTGAATTTTACCGTAGATTGCGATCGGTGTCTGCGGCTGGGAGCGGCCTATGTTGCCACCTGCCACTCTTTTTTGCCGCGTGTTCTGTTTTACCGTGTGTATTTTTCATCACTGTATGTTTTACTGTTTTTACCTATTGTGTATTATTAATGTAATGACGTGGATTCCACAAAAGCCATATTATGGAGGTTCCGAAATACATATCTGTATCTGTATCTGTATCTGTATCTGTATCCACGTCGTCACGGCTCGGTGGGGGAACATCATCTTTGTGGCCTGGAGTCGGCATCTGGGAATCTGTAGGACAGACTCGTTCACGGTGGAGCGAGTTTGCCTCTCCGACACCTGTGCTCGTGTCTCGATCAGAGATTTGATTTGTTGCGAGCTCTCATCGTTCCACATTATGCAGTGAATGCGCTGCGCGTCGCGCATCGCGATCATTTCGTCAAATGACATCCATCCTAGGTCTCTCCTGGATCGAGAAACGTGGTCATACTTTCGTAAGCCAGTGGCTGTTCGTACAGCAAAATTTAAAACTTTTGGATCCGTTTCCGCTGTGTTTGAGTGCTAGGAGCCCAAGCCGGGAGGCAGTAAGTTACAAGCGGAAAAGACGAGGGCATGTATCATTTTTTTTTGGAAATCTCTTTCGGAAAGTTAAGTTTTCTAATGCTTGCTATGGTGTAGTTACATCTTTGTGCTACGCTACCTGTTTGACTTTCGAAATTGAGGTGCTGGTCGATTGTCACTCCAAGAATTTTGATTTTGTTTGAGTGATGCAACTGAACACCGTCGAATTGAACCGTTTGGCTGGCGGCTCGATCGGTGCTTTTTGGAGTGCCAGTAATCATACAACTTGTTTTCGCTGCATTTACTTTAAGACCGTTCCACTGAACCAGCTGGAAATTTCCTTCAAATCTGTCTCTATGACGTGCCGCAGCTCATCAGTAGAGTCCGGCTTTGAACTGTGCAGTATTTGGCTGTCATCTGCGTAACTGGTGACTTTACCGAATTTTACGTGACTGGCTAGGTCAATTCATAAAAAGGCTGAACATGATTGGTCCCAGTGTCCCGCCTTGAACGACTCCAAAATGTACCTCCAAAGATGTTGTTCCCCCCTTGACAGTCTACGTTCTACCTGCAAAATAGTCCTCTATCCAGTGAGATGATATCCCATACCATCCCAGCTTCGAAAGAAGGGCTCCGCGCTCTACGCAATCAAAGGCTTTTGACAGGTCTAGTGACGTAATCGACGTCACCAGACCCCTGTCCGTGTTGCCACTGATGTGACTGACGATGTCGAGCACGGCGTCCTCCGTCGAGTGGGCTGGACGATAGGCAAACTGAGTAGGTGACAGGATAGAGTTGCACGTCAAATAGTTTAAAATCTGTAGGCTCACTACCTTCTCCGCGAGCTTGGCGATAACATTCAGTACACTAACAGGTCTAAAATTGGCTGATACAGACACATCTCCAGATTTGTGAATCGGAACCACTGTGGCATGTTTCCATACTGCAGGAACAATGCCAGACACGAGAGAATGATTGATGATATGCAACACTGTTGGACCGATCACCTCAAAACACTGACGCGGCAGCTGCACCGTGATGCCGTCACTACCGGCTGCCCGCGAGTTGCTCAGTTTGCGCAGAGCGGCACTGAGCTCCGGCAGCGTCACCGGATACACGCGGAACACGGAGCTGCACACTCTCGGTGGACGCGGATACACTGACTCGCACGAACGCCCACTCATTTCGTCAGCTATGCGACGGCCGACGCCGGCGAAGTATTCATTGCACTCGTCAGAGTTTAGCGAGCTGCTCGGTTGGGACGACACGGCCGCCGACGAGCTGTACGCGTACTTCCGCATATTGTCCCACATCTTCTTGTTGTTTGATGAACCGGAGGGTGATGTAAAGAAGTCGATGCGAGCATGAGCGATCCGGCGCTTGAAGTCGTTTCGCAGCCGACGATATTCTCGCTCGGTGTTCTCATCCCGCTGCAGGTCGCGCGCGCGTCGAGCTGCGTCCCGCTCACTCTGCATCTCTCTCAGCTCGCCGCTGGCTGTCAGCCACGGACAGTTCTGGTGACGGAAGCTAACCGTCTTTAGCGGGCAGTGTCTGTCTATATAGTGGTTCCAGATGGCGAGGAACGCCTCATACTTGGTGTCCGGATATTCCGCTCGGTACACCGGCTCCCATTCAGCCATGAGCAGGTCGAGCCGCAGGTGATCATAGTTCACGTTCCGGGTCGACCTGACCTTGGCCGTGCGGGGTTTTCGTCTGGCTCGCGGCAGAGGCGCCTCCACAGTCACCATGTCGTGGTCACTCACATGTACTGGCACCACTGCCGCATACCTCTGCAGATCTTCCTCGCGGGTGATGATGTGGTCAATAGTTGTGTCTGTGTTGCCCCGCCGAGTTGGAGTATCGATGAGCTGATACAGACCGAGGTCGAGTAACATTCGTTTATACTCTGACACCCCTGGTTCGTCGTCCCGCCCAACATCGATATTGACATCACCCAGGAGGAACATGAGTTTGTTGCGTGCCATCCTGTCTTCCAGCTGACCTCTGATGACGTCAACATCGGTGGAGATTTTTCCGTCGGGGGGTATTAGTATTAGTATTGGTATTGTATTGAGAGGCAATCCCCGATGTACTCGAGGCTATTATAGTCTCACTTTGCTCGTACACTTTGGTCATGCACTTTGCTCGTACACGTACACTCTGCCCATAAGAGAGTACACGCAGACAGAAACACACACACACATACACACACACACACACACACACACACACACACACACACACACACACACACACACACACACACACACACACACACACACACACACACACACACACACACACACACACACACACACACACACACACACACACACACACACACACACACACACACACATACATAGATACACACACTGAACAGACGCAACACGAGGTCTAAAAGGTTGGGTCACAATCCTACCGTTGTCACAAGTGATCACTCTCGGTCATGGCCCAGGTGGCTTCGTAAATGGCGGCCAAACGCAGGTGTTGTAAGCTGCGATAAATCCGCTGGTAATGAGTTATACTCGCGTGGAGCACGGCAGCAGAAACGCCGTCGGCCCATCTCTGTGTGGGACATCGGTATGTACAGACTGTTGTTCTGTCTTGTACTGCGGTCACGAGTCTCCGATATGGTGGTAAGGCCGCTGGCCAATGCCTCGGGCTCGCCCAGGCGGCGTACTTTGTGAACCAGACACAGTGTGTGGTACTGTACCAGGTCGCCAGCACTGAGCCAGCCCAGACCCTCCAGCAGATCCGACACATAATCAAATTTTTTACGGCCGATTTTTTTTTTTGCTGCATAGTTGATAACTTTTTGGACGCGAGCAAGGTTCTTCTGTGTACCATTACCATAGACAGATATACAGTATCGGATTTGCGAGAGAGCTAAGGCATTGACCACGGCGGAGACGACAGAAGGTGGCAGGTAGTTCCTCAGATGTGATAGACCGATGAGGATACCAAAGCAGCGCCTAATGACTGCGGATATATGCGCGTCCCAACTGAGGGTGGGATCAAAGATTATTCCGAGGTTCTTGGCTTCCAAAACGGGAAGAAGATTGTGATCGCGAAATTTTACGGTAAAACTGGGGGCATTTCGTAGATTTTGAGGGCTTCCCAATAGCATCAGTTGAGTCTTGCCAGCATTGACTTTGAGCCCACTAGCTCGAAACCAAAAGTCCAGAGAAGCCAGGACTTCTTCCATCTTATTTATGACGTTTTTTAATTCCGATTTCGTACCACTAACCAAAATTTGTGTGTCATCAGCATACTGGACGACTACCGCGTCTTCGACAAACAGACTAAGGTCGTTAGCGAAGATGCAGTAAAGTAGCGGGCCCAGAGCAGAGCCTTGAAAGACGCCGATGCTGTTGGGAAGCAGTGCATATTTTTTATATTTCCCAAATTGTCAGTGAAGCTGACACTTTGGGTGTGATCTCGAAGGTAAGCCGAGAACAAGGACGTATCAATTCCATGTATCCTACGTATCAATTCCATGAGGGTCTGTATACAGTTCCGATCGTAGCCTTCCGACCTTTAGAGCTGACGTCCATCCACAGCGACTCCACTCTGCTGTCCGGTGGTGTCATGACGGGCAGTTCAGTTGCTACGATGCTATCTTTCAGCAGCATCGCTATCCCGCCTCATCGGGCCCGTCGTCCGGCACGGCGCGGAATCGTGCGGTCTTTCCGGTGCACGGTGTATCCCGGGAACAACAGGATGTTGTTGTTGATGTTGTCTGTTAGCCAGGTCTCGGTTAAACAGAGTATGTCCAGTTCGTGCTGGCGCAGCAAAAGACGAACCTCGTCCATCTTATGGGCCGGCACGAGAGACTGCACATTTAGGTGTGCGATTTTCAGTCGCTCTGATGTCGTACATTCGGGCCGCTGTGCTGCGGCTCGGCTACGGAGCTTCGTCTCGCGCTCGCTCAGCAGTGGCGGCTGAGCGAGCGTTCTGCTGCGCTGTGGTGAGGTGTGGCGTCCTACACGGGAGGGCAACGCCCCAGCGTGCTGGAGAGGGTTGTCTGTATTCGGTGTTGGTGGACGCCCTACACGGCGGGGTGGTGTTACCCCAACGTCCGGAGCGGTTTGCTGTTCGCCGCTTCCTCTCGCCTTGGCTCGGCGGACCCTCCGCCCGCCGCGACACCCGCGGTGTGCGGGCCGGCGGGAGCGGGCCCCCGTCACTGCCCCGTCGCCCGGCATTGTTGACATTAGCCGGGCGACGTCCCCTGGTCAGCGGGTCTCCCTCCGGCTGCCCCGGTATCCATGGCAACGGGCAGGGGGAGCCGGAAGGGTGAAGTCCTCCGCGCTGCCATCGCGCGCATACGCGTCGGAAAAGAAGTAGTTATGGATAATTGACGCAGGAATCTTGAGATAATTAAATAACAAGCCCTTCAATTTCACTGTTTCACTGTTGAGTTAAATTGGCACCTTGTCAACTCTAATATTACACTTTCCCCCGCTTTGACTGACCCAGAACTTCCTAGAGACGGCTTGACGCAGTTAACACAGCTTTCGAAAGATAAATCTTGGAACGTAGTTTTTTGAATGATATACACCACTCACAGTACTTGCGGCGTTGCACAATGGTGAAGCTGATAATGGTGCACACGTAGACACTAATTTTCACGAGGACTAGCATTTAATTCCGCGAGTAGAACACAAACACGCCATATGCTCTCTGAGGCGAGATAAGCTGTGGGCTACTTGCCAAGGCTGTATGTCGAAGGGAATATCTTGTGCAGGTAGATAGCAAGGCAGCTGGTCTGTTTGTAATGGTTCGTAGGTTGTGCATATTTGCGTGAAGTGCTGGTTGATAAGTTCGGCATGACTGGCACTATCCAACGCTTCAGGCATTTCCAGGTTCCAAAAAATCCTTCTATCATCATAGTAATTGGGGATTTCAATGCTGGTAATACTTATCTAAACAAATCATTGTTCAAACACTCCCCTATTATGAAATTTGAGAAACAGCTTAAGGAAACAATGGATTCTCTATCGTTCTCCCAACTCATTAACGAACCTACACGAGTTGAGGGGGATACCGCAAACCTCAGAGACCTGTGCCTGGTCTCAGATTCGAGTAACATCATCGATAGTGGATTACTACCCTCGTTTTCCAATCTTGACCATCACCCAATTTATTTGACACTCAAAGGTGACATTTTAAAAAAAACGTACGACAGAAACTAGTCAGGGACTATTCCAGGCTCGACTCTCAACGACTGACGCGTGAACTCATGTCAACGGACTGGGATGACATGTGCTTGACAAGGACATAGATACTGCGACTGAGTTATTCACCTCGGCTGTGCTGCACGCTGCTGAAAATTGCATTCCTAGGAAAACGGTAAATATACGGCCTAAAGACAAACCTTGGATAACAAGTTAATTAAAGTTCTTAATGCGGAAGAGGGACAGATTATTCAGAATCGCTCGAAAACGACGCAAAGAGATCTTTGACGATAGTCTAAACAAAGTACAATGGAAGAAGTGGAGAAAATGTCGTAACGAGGTCACAAAAATGGTACAAAAACTCAAATGTAATTACTTCATCAGAGAAGGTTCTATTCTTGCAGAAATGAAGTACAACCCACACAAGTATCATTCAAATATCCGGTAGATGATTGGGAAAACAAAAACTTCACTTATTCCTCCCTTACAAGACAACGATGACAAATTGATAGTTGATGATGTGCTAAAGCGGATTTACTAAACAAATATTTTGCTACTCAAACCCAATTACAGGACAGTGAGTCTAAAGTACTTCGGACGCGAGCTGATGCTGTCGCTCCTATATTTCAACGACCTGGAATTACAGAACAGGAAGTATTGACACAATCAACAAATTAAATCCGAATAAGTCAACTGGCCCGGACCAGATTCCCGTAAAGATCATTAAATTAGTTGCGATAATAATCGCAGAACCGCTATCCAAACTATTCAATAAATCAATTGAAACCGTCAAATTCCCAAAAACCTGGAAAGCCGCTAACGTCAAACCCATTTTCAAAATCAAACAACACAACACTATTAACCCTATTTGTAACAGAGGGGGGGGGGGGAGGGGAGGAGGGGGGCGGATTCCGCCACCCCTCATGTTTTTCGCAGATATCTCCAGAACAGCTGGGAGCAGGCCCATTAAATTTTGGGACTTTTCATAGAATTGAATACCGCATTTGAAGTCAAAATTTTAAGTTCTTAACCTGAACAGAGGCGGTTCCAGGGCACAGTTTTGGGTGGGTTCGGAGGCGACATTTGGCGATAATACGGAAATGCGATCTTCACGGTTTCTTCCTAGCTGCCTCAAGTATGAAGGAGTTACATCGGTTTACGGTGATTGCAACAAGTGCAAATTAGTTGATGGTAATGAAATATAAAAATTGCATGGCAGAGGCGGTTTCAGGGGCTTGAAAAAGGGGGGGGGGGGTTCCAGGAAGTATTAAATGCTTGGCGGGAAGCCAATAGAGCGATGTAAGGGGCATTTATAGCTATCAAGATGTAAAATATAGCTTCTGCTTCCATTATTTGCATGATTTATTACATATAGAGTTTCAGGGGCGTGTTCAGGCATATGAAAATGGTGAATGGCTTGGTGATGACGATATGCCAGCGATAACGACGCAATAAACGTTTAGCGTATAATGATATATGCACATATGAGGCCAGAAAAGGGAATAAAGTATTTTTTTTTGCAGAGGCGCGCTCAGGAATGGAAGAAAGGGGGTCATATTATTGCAAGGAAACTAAGAGGCATGGGCATACAATGACATAACATACTGCAGTTTTCGGATGAAACACGCACCACAGTCTACTACGAACGATTATAAGATAATAGGCGAGTCCAGGTAGGGTAAAAAGTGGGGTAAGCAATGTTAATTGAAGTTGTAATTGAAATAGTCACTGTTGACTAGTTAAGTGTCATAATAGCGGATAATATACTTATCAAAAGGTCTTGCGCCGCCCCAGTTTGGATCTTGGATACGCCTATGATGAAGTACAACATGCAAAAAGGAACTATCTACGATCAGTAACATATTTATAGTGCTGGGTAGCAACTTACCTGCGGTTAATATTTTTTTTCCCAATTTGACCTCCCTTTTTCACTATCCTGGTACCGCCTATGGCAAAAAATATGATTTATAACTGTTTTGTATAATGTCACAATCACATACCATTTCATTTCTTTAAAAAAACATAAAACATGGTTTTATTTTGTATTTTTCACCTCCTCAGGTCACACGGTTGGCGACACAGACTTGATACTCGCAGGTCACGTGCGCGATACAGCGGCCCAAAATCCATTAATTGCTGCCGATCCTGAGGGAAGCAACATAAACACTCCAGGAGGGTAATACCAAATTACGATTTTGACCCCAAGGCAATGCCCCGATCGCATTGGCGGCCTCTAGTATATCTGAACGACTTATCGAAAAAAAATGAAATGCTATTTTTCGCCGACGAGCATCCCTTCTCTCCCATCATATCGCAGGAAACAAAAATGAAATGCAGGAGTCCCTCCAAAAGGACCTTGACGAAATTTACAAGACGGTGACAACTGGCTTATAACATTGAACGCAACAAAGACAATACAGCAACACTTTACTAACCGGAAGGAGAAATTCATCCCTCAATTAACATTTGGTGCAACACCCATTCCAGTTGTGACAAAACATAAACACTTGGGAATCACAATCTCGGAAGATCTAAGATTTCATGACCACATTAATGCCATCATTGGGAAAGTCAATATAAGTCTAAGTCCGCTCTACCCCATTGCCCCCTACCTACCCAGGTCAATATTAAACCAAATCTACATGACTCATGTGATGCCATACTTCGACCACGGAGACGTAATTTACGACGGCTTACTAACAATGGACGACACTTTGCGACTGTAAAGACTGCAGAACAGGGCTGCAAGACTCGTGACTGCGACACTACCCAGAACCTCGACTGACAATCTGAGACGAGAGCTTGGATGGACCTCACTTAAAACAAGGCGCGAAACCACAGAATTACATTTTTCCATCGGCTGACGTCTGGTGATACCCCGGCCTATATCCAGCGACTACTGCCCTCCGACCGAAACAATCCCGACAAACGGACACTTCGCAACGCCCACCAGAGAACTGAAATTAACTTCAGAACCTGCCTATTAAAAAACTCTTTCCTACCTAGCACCACAAAACTAACTAGCAAGCTACCTCAAAGCCTCAGAGAGATTAGCTCTCAATCCCTTTTCAAAAAGCGACTGAGAGATCACTCAAAAATAGAAAAAAACAATGTCTAGCCTTAACTGTCATACTTACCAAATACAAAAAAGTGAATCTCCCTACTGTGACTGTGGTCAAGGCCGAAACAATGAGGACGTAGGACCCTGTCTTTTGGCTTGTTCAAAGTATGCATTTCCGAGAGAGATAATGAAAACAAAAGTAGATACAATCATGAAGCTTGAGTTTAATTGCATGAATGGTAAAGGAAAATTGGATATCGGATGGAATTGGATAACGTCCTCCATGGTAGGACGTTGAGCCCGGGGATGACTTCGCGGTAGCACATGCGGTTTACCAATTCATTAACACGCGCCCTGGAGGGCCTCTGATAATTACACGCCCTGGAGGGGGGGGGGGGGGGGGGGGACGGATTTCGCCCCCCCCCCTATGATCTCGAAAACCACACAACGTAGCGACAAGCGGGAAACGACGTTAGATAGCTCGATACAAGTTCTTTCGGAAGTATTTCGTTTTTTTCAGGTCAATATTGAGGTCACCGGAGGTCAGTCATCAAGGGTCAGATTTTTAAGTTTTCAAGACTTCGGTTCGAACACCCCCAAATATCTCGGGAACTATGATAGTTAGCAGCAAACGGAAACAAGCAATCGAAAGTCATTGAAAAATGCAATCGACACAGGTGTCCTCAGATTTGAGCTCAGGTCAATAGTTTAGGCTCCAGAGGTCATCGAATGTCAAAAAGGTGATTTTGTTTTAAAAACTGTTTTCTCCAAATAACCTTTTACCTAATATAGATAAAGCAATAATGTTTACGCCATCGCGTGTGTCTTGTCAAGGCGCTTTGAATCATATGCATGGTGACCGGGTTAGGTCAACTGAGAAATTTGACCTCAGGTCAAGGTCAAGTGGTGATCCAAGTTGGTCATGTTGCATATTGGGAGGGGGGGAGGGGGGAATCTGCTCCTCCCTCCCGGATTTTCTAAATAACTTGAAAACTATGATAGATATCAATGTCAAACATTCAGTACCTTATGCTGCATCAATTCTGAGTCTTCACCCCCAAATCCAATCATATTGATACAGCATGTTGAGAGATAATGACGTTTTAATGACGTCATGTCATGGCATTTTGGGTGGGAAAACGATAAATGTTTGAACAATCGTAGAAAGTAGAGTTTTAAAGCAAATTGCAAATAACCCACAAAACGTCAAAAGTAAGGAAATGACATTCTCTTTAAAATGGCTATCTCGGATTTTGAAATTTTGTGTTTTTGACCCCCCCCCCAAAAAAAAAAAAAATAATAATAATAATAATAATAATAATAATAATAATAATAATAATAATAATAATAATAATAATCGGGAACAAATCCACAAAATCATTCCTTTAAAGTGATTTTCTTAAGCTCGAATACCAAAATAAGACGACCGGCCCAAATCGCGGAGAAGAAAAAAATGGGGGTACCTTTTTGCCACAAAAAAGATCCTCCCTCGGACAGAGGTTGGATCCGCCCTTGGCGTTTTTGGCGATGGCGCCTCCCTTGAGCAATGGCGCCCTTAATCGCCGAGTTGCCACCCCAGTAAAAATCCCTTAAAATACGCCCTGGTAGGTACCGATGACCTTATGAAATCCTGTAAGTTTGAAACAAATCGGCCAGAAACTGTGGCTGTGGTACGACGGCAAACGTTTTTGGAGGTGGGGTCACGTGACCTGGCTTGATGACCTGACCTGAGATGACTCGAGGTGAAGAATTCGACATAATGTGGATAATTGATGCGCGAATAGGTATGCCTAAAACGGCGGAGCTGCGCGCCGCCGTTTTCCCGCTATCCTTGAAAATCGTAGGAGGCGTCTAAACGCCCCCCCCCGGCACGGCGCGGGTTAATTTTACCCTCCCACTCCCTGCTGCCCATTTTACTTTTTAGTGCAGTAGTCCATGTTCATTGTGTTCATTGTGTCAACAACAGTGTAGCTATTGAGAAGATTTGCGCAAATGCTGGGACCTATTTTGTAGTATCTATGCGTGTACCTAATTTTGTTGGTGTGAGGTTATCTATTCTCGTGATTGCGGGTTCTACATTTCATGGCGGATGATTTGAGGATGTGCCAATAAATACAGCTATGGTAAAAACCTCTCGTGTCTTCAGTTTTGGAAATTGGAATTGGTTGAGTTTCTGCCCGACCGAGACACTGGACACACCTTCCAAATGAGATCAGTCTAGTGGCCTGATCTGATCGGACACAGATCTAAGGTCCCCAGACCTACCTCCGACCGGATTTAGGGTCGCATCACATTGGATCATTCGGTAGGCAGTTCTCAGTCAAGAATGTTGAGAGTTGAGACGGCAAACACACGACTCGAATCTCGCCACCATATCTCAATCTGCCGAACAGCCAATCGCATGGTGGCCATATTACATCGCCAACGGGAAAACAGCCTTATTGACGTGAGCTTATAAAGGTTGAAGATACAATAGGCAGGGCAGCGGCAGCGGCAGCGGCGGCGGCAGCGGCGGCGGTGGCGGTGGCGGAGGCGGCGGCGGCGGCGGTGGCGGTGGCGGCGGCGGCGGCGGCGGCGGCGGCTGGCGGCGGCTGGCGGCGGCGGCGGCTGGCGGCGGTGGCTGGCGGCTGGCGGCACACAATATGCACTATTAAAGTCCAGTCCCCTCATCAAATGATTGGAATGGTGAGTATAGCGACATCATGGTCCAGTGTTTATCTAGCCGGTAAATATATTAATATATTAATTTGAGGGAAAAATACATTCATAACTCTGATTCTTACTTCTAATGTTTTCCTTGTAAAATATTTCCCTTATTTCCATTATATTTATATAGAACCAATGAAGCAAGCATTTCCATTAAACAAATATATGAAACACCTAAGGCCATTCTTATAAATAAATATCGAGCTGTGGCTCGATTTTTTTCTCTCTATAAGAATGGCCTCAGGACTGGAAATGTGTTATGTTTGGTCCGTGCGTAAAATACCTGCCTATTATCCCGCGCTTGACCGAGGGGAGGCAAATATTGCCCCCCCCCCACCTGACGAATTTTCGCGATAACTCAAAACACAATGGAGTTATCAACGTGAATTTTTTTTTATACCTTCTTCCATATCCATTTGACATCTTCTGTATGAAAATAAAGCAATTTCCTCGATCAGTTTTTAGATATAGCAAATTTAGTGACGTCACTACACACGAGTTTTACGATAAAATCCGCTACACTTCAACAGGCCACTGTTTACGCAAAATGCAATATCAAAACGTCAAAAGATAGCACATCGCAAGGCCTACCAAATGTCGATCTCGGATTTGTGAAAATATTGGGTTTTGACCCCAAAATACAAAATAAACTTTTTTTCGTAAAAAAATGCCCACAAAATCAAATTTTTAAAAGATGTTAAAAAACGGAATATATGTAAGAGAACTGCATATGGACAATACCAAAACCACATTTCAAAGCAACATATTCTTTTTTGACTGACTTATGGCTCCCTAAGTATGAGTAACTCACGACGTCATATTGTGAAATTGCGTTTCGGCTTTTATTGACCAGATACAGACAAGTAAATGCCAGCACTGTATTTCTGAGACCAAACTGGTGTAGAAACATGCTTTTTGTATTTCAATTTATCAATTTCAAATGTTGACCATATGTGACCTGAACTTGGCCTAAGCTTGACACTAATTTCCCTTAAATGAGGTCAGATGGTAAAATGGCCACGACTATCGAATTATACGTGTAAAATAGGCCATAAAAAAATACTTTCGTAAATTGTTTGCGTATAGTGACTTTTTGTGACCTGACCTTGACCTTGACCTTTGCCAACAATCTCATTTTAGCTCATGCGGGATGTGTATTATACCTTTGGGAGGACTTTGGGTGATCATGGTCGCAATCAAAGGATTTGGATGGAAGGTATGGTCCATAAACTCAAATGCCTCCATTTTTACTTTTGACCCGACCTTGACCTGATATGTGACCTAGTTTCGAAAATTTAGAGCATGTTTTAGATGCGTCTCATTGAGAGCTTTCGAATGCCGTGTTGCGCGTTTCGCTGGAATAATTGATTCCGGAGATAACGAGGGGGCAATATTTGCCCCCTCCCCGCCAATGGTGTTCTGCCCCAGAGGTGAAAAAAGCTCCTACTCGCCTACGTACGTCGGTGACAGCGGAAGGTGCGCGGTGAGTCAGCCAACCGCTTACGGCTTGATGCATTTTCAGAGACAAAACTTCAAAAAACAAAATTGACCACAACCGTACTCATTTGGTCTTACTAGCAACTCACAGTAACTTGTCAGGCATAACCTGTGCCCCATTCCCGGCTGTCTAATCAGTACGTGTTGTAATTTAACTGCAGCTTCCACTGACCTCCGGGAATCCTGCTGGCTTTTGTAAACGGAGCCCGAGTAGTGAGTTTGTCGCTGGGTCTGGTGGGTCCGTGGCAATTGTGATGCTGTTGTATGCGTTTGCGGCAATTTCGGTGCTTGCGCTGCTTGTTTTTTTCTCGACTCCTTCGGTGTTATAGTGACGTCACAGGTTTGAATACACCAACGGACTGTATTGTAACAATAATTACCATTCATTTGACCACTCTTTAGCTAAGTAAACACCGTATAAATGGTATTTACATGTTAATTTAGCTAAACAATTATTTATATATGAGAATAGGGCAGCAGCTGATCGGGCTGTATTGAAACAGAGACTCGCATAATGAATCGCCAATACCTCCAGGGCCTATTTTAACATGTTAACTGGGGGGGGGGGGGGGGGACAAATGCCCCCCCCCCCCAGTGAGCCGTTTTGCCCCCCCCCCCCTCCCAGTCAAGAAATGTTGCCCACCCTGATTTCAGTATTTTCATGTCATTTTTCGCTTGATAGGTATTCAATTAAAATAAAATATGCTTACCTGGTGATAAATGTATACAAATCCAATGCAAATTGCATGATATTCCTAAGTTTTAGTATTTCCCAGCCACAATAAGTATCTTTAAATTATTTCCGGAATATCTCGAATTTCAATATCCTTTGAACAATTGCTCATTAGCGGCAGAGTGGGGGAGATCGGGGGTTGTTGGATCAGGAACGTCGCCACACAATTTTGAGTGGGTTGGAGCAACATAGGCGTACACAAGGGGGGGGGGGGCAAACAGGGGAATTGCCCCCCATGAAGGTCTGCACGTGTCCCATTTGGTCGAAAAAAATAATGATTTTTTTAAAGAGGAAAATGGTGAAAATGGTGCCCTTTTAAAAATATAGTGGGCCAAATCCGTTGATTTTTTTTTGTGGGGGTACTTTATGCCCCCTGAGCAAAAATGTCCCCCTCCTGGAGTACATCCTGGGTACGCCACTGGGGGGCAACTGCTGAGCCGATTGTGTTGAAATTTGGTGTGTGGCTAGGGATCTCGGAGCAAAATTTTAGCCCCCCCATTCTCGAACCTAGATCCGCTAGTGGGTCCCGGCACGACACAGATGTTGATGTAAGGACAACTGGCCATCGCCTAATTACTATTATTATTAGATGTTAACAGACGCTGGCGGGCCAGCCTCTCTCCGTGGGGAGACATCTTTTTGTGGCAAAGGTACCCCATTTTTTTTATCCGCGGAGTTGGGCCGGTTACCTTATTTTTGGTATTCAAGCTTAAGAAATTCACTTTTCAAATTCACAAAAATTGATTTTGTGGATTTTTCCCCGAAAAATATTTTTATTGTTATTTTTGGGTCAAATACACAAAATTTCGTAAATCCGAGATCCCCATTGTCAGGAGCATGTCATTTCCTTTCTTTTGACGTTCTTTTTCAATTTGCTTCAAAATTCTATTTTCTACGATTGTTCAAGCATTTATCGTATTTCCACCAAAAACGGCATGACATGACGTCATTAAAACGTCATTATCTACCCAAAAAACTACATCAATTTCATTGCAATTTAATGTGAAGACGTAGAATTGATGCAGCATAATGTACTGAAAGTTTGACGTTGATATCTATCATAGTTTTCAAGTTTTCAGCAAATCCGTGAGGTAGGACAGATTCGCCCCCCCCCAGCCAGGGCCTATTTTAACATGTTAACTGGAGGGGGGGGGGGGGACAAATGTACCCCCTCCAGTGAGCCCTTTTGCCCCACCCCCAGTCAAGAAATGTTGCCCACCCTGATTTTAGTATTTCCATGTCATTTTTCGCTTGATCGGTATTCAATTAAAATAAAATATGCTTACCTGGTGATAAATGTATACAAATCCAAAGCACATATTCCTAAGTTTTAGTATTTCCCAGCCAAAATAAGTATCTTTAAAGTATTTCCGGAATATCTCGAATTTCAATATTCTTTGAACAATTGCTCATTAGCGGCAGAGTGGGGGAGATCGGGGGTTGTTGGATCAGGAACGTCGCCACACAATTTTAAGTGGGTGGGGGAAACTGCTGAGCCGATTGTGTTCAAATTTGGTGTGTGACTAGAGATCTCTCAGCCGCCACTTTCCCACAAGTAAGGGGTGGGGGTGCTTTTGCACGTGCGCATGTGTGCACCACGTATTTGTATCTCAGAAACTACTTCCCTGATCGAGTTGGAATTCACCATACATTTCCTTCGCGTTCGCTCGTTCATCGCCAACTACTGCGCCTTACTGGTTCAGTAAAACAAAAGTTATGGAAGAAAAATGACTGCGGAATGACCTCAGGGTGAATAGATTTTACCTTGTGGAGGTCGCAGGATACAAATACCAAATGGATCTTTGCATTGGCGGATCCAGAACGGGTGGTTTGGGGGAGGAGGGAATACAAAAAAGTCTCACACAATTCTGAAAACGCATCGGATTTGTCTTGCTTATGCATTGATAGCTGATTTAACCCTCGCCCGGGTAGGGGGGGGGGGGGTGGATGCCACCCCCTCGGGTTTTAAAAAATAACTTGCGTAGTTTCCAACCGATTACGATGAAACTTTCAGTTTCCTACTTTTGAACAATTTGACACATATTCTAATTGTGATGTTCTAACCAACATCACCAGTAACCTATGACCTTTTTCTCAAGGTAATGTCATGCGCAACTGTCGTACCGTAGTATCGATGCTTGTAACTTGTGCAGTTTGTTTAGTATTTGTTGTTCAGGAACATATGCACAGGTGTTTCCAGGTGACAGTTGTGGTTTCCACTGAGATTGTGACCTCGATTGACCTTTTCAAAGGTCAACCGAGGTCATTGACCTCCGATGACCTCAGATGACTTTTGTTTGGCTTCTGGCGGTTTCTAGGACAGTTTGTGACGCTGATTTCAAATTTGGGATCCATTTTACATAATTATATGTTACACTTGGGTCATGGGCTTCCACAGGTCAACCGAGGTCACTGACCTCAGATGACCTGACCTGACCTTTTTGGAATTTGACAGTTTCTAGGATATTTTGTGATGCTGATTCCAAATTTGGCACCCATTAAGCATTATGATATGCTCATTCACGATTCTAGCTCGATACAATTCAAATTATACGCATTTACAATTTGTATGAGTATTGGGTCATTGACATGACCACAGAGGTCACCTAATGACCCAAGACTTTAAAATCGGATATCAGCGGCTTCCTCTCGTCACAAGCAACACGCTCGTTTTTTTAATCGAAGCTCTAGCTCAATTAGGGCGAAACGCTAAAGGGGGAGGGGGGGGGGGGTCGTACAACGTCGTACAGCGAGGGTAAAAGCTAACTTTTGTACAGCGAGGGTTACCCGCGAGTTACTGGGGTATATTTCATAACGCGACTTACTGGGGGGGGGGGGGGGGCTATTTTTTGCCCCCTTCGGATCTCCGGAACTACTGGACCGAATGTAAAAATTCAAACGGCATTCGATAGCCCTGTGAATTTATCGAGGGAAACATAATATTGTTGACCTCGGGGTCACCGATGACGTCACAGGTCAGGTCAAGTACAAAATGTATGACCGTGTCAGAAGGTCTCGATGGATGGAATTATCGCGCAAAATTGCAATATTAAACGCATAAGCTGTCGATAAATCGGTATGATTCGTGTGTCTGACACTTCTAAGTACCTTTCTAAGCTGTTTATGACCTTGGGTCAGGTCAAGGTCATCCGAGGTCACGAGGTCAAACTGCAGATTACGGTCATTAGGCGTTGTAACGCATGTTTATGGGTTTGTTTATCGTCTAGAACGCGTAAAATGACCTTAGAACATTGTTTGTTCCATATAAATAGAAGTAAAAAGCAAAAATGGAAATGCGTTTTTTATGCATAGTAATGCTGTGAGAGGTGGTCGATTTTTGTCATTTAAAGGTCATGACTCAGTCATTTTTGAAGATATCGACTTCGAATTTAGTACACATATTCACCGCATACGTCTCAAATCACACATGTTCCTGTTTTTTGATAATTCTGATTTTTTCTTGAAAATTTGTTAAAAAAAGAAGTGTATT
The DNA here is from genome assembly GCA_036785665.1 of Chirona hameri. Taxonomy (NCBI): domain Eukaryota; kingdom Metazoa; phylum Arthropoda; class Thecostraca; order Balanomorpha; family Balanidae; genus Chirona; species Chirona hameri. The sequence continues at coordinate 65,748 of JAXIVJ010004248.1, read as the reverse complement.
TGGATTTCTCAAAATTTTGAATAAAAAACCCTCAAAAATCCGAGATGGCAGTTTGATACCCCGGTCTTTTGTCAGTATTTTGATTTAATACAATTGAGTTTATCTCAAACATCGTACCTTTGACAGCGTTTTCCGCAAACCATTATTTTGCAACCAAAACCGAAGAACATGACGTCACTCTGACGTCATTCCCGGTTGACCTATCATAACCTCATATTTTTCCCTTTGCCAACATGTGTAGAATTGATGTGAGAGAAGGTACTGCAAGTTTGGTATCGATACCGGTATTCATTTAAGAGTTATTCCAAAATAACGGGAGGGGGGGAAATAGCCCCCCCAGTAACTCGCGGGTTAAAGGAAATAATTCACCTTCGGAAATTTTTCAGAACAAGATTTTATTATATTTTTTGATACAGTTTCTTTTTTTCTTTTCAAAAATGGTCCTACATCGCGCCAATTCAGGACAGAAGGTCGTAAATTATTAATGTTATGGTGTGCGTTATTGGTCTGCGCATGCTCAGACCAGTACTGGCACTCTCAGACGGAACGGTATATCTTATATGCGCCGCATTCCTTCGCCAAAAAGTCAAATATCTTCGGCTGGAGAGTCTTTTCAGCCAAGAAAAGTTGCAGATAAGGATTTCTCAACACGGGCTACAAAACTGCTATTTCAGTTCAAAATCCCATGTTGAAGGTGAACTATTTCCTTTAAAGCTAACTTTCCTTAGTAAAGGTTGTTTAGATTTTCTTATATATCTATCAGGAAATGTGTCAATCTTGCACCGATTTCAGGCGGTTTGGGGGGAGGGCAATTGCCCATTTTTCTCAACCGTAGATCCGCCACTGGATCTTTGTATTTTGCAAAAGATGCGGGACTCTGGTGAAAATTGGACAAATTTAGCCATTTCCTTTGGATTTATATGCATTTGCATGTTTCCCCAATGACTTATAATTGGGAGGTCACAAAATAGACTTCATCCTAGGTCACCAACCAGGAATTGCGTGTGGATAGCATGTGAGCCCCTCTATGGCCGCATGAGGCCCTCATGCGGCCGGAGTGGGCCCACGTGCTATCCACACGCAATTCCTGGTAGGGCACCGTTGTAAAATCATCCGAAATAGCAGAATTGTAGGTATTTATGACCTGATTGAATCCTGTGAGTATCTAACTGATCGGTCAAACAATGTGGCTGCGGCACGACCTTACATTTTTGGAGGTGGGATCACTAGACTTTACTTGTGACGTGACCTGAGGAGACCCTAGGTAAACAAATTAAAAGTATTTAGGCAATTGATAGGCAAGCAGTTGTAACAAAAATGGCGGAGCGAAATGGCGTCGTTTTCCGCTATTTCCAAAGAAAAAACTAAGGGGGAGGGTATGTCCGCCCCCTGGATCCCCCACTGGCGGATCCAGGGGGCGGACATGAGGGGCAAATGAATGCCCCCCTCCCCCCAAACAGGAATCTGGGGTGGGGTGGGGATGCAATACAAGTATGCCCCCCCCCCCTCCTGCGCGTTCCCTGCACTGAACGTGAAAAACAATGATCTTAGGAGAAAACTTCATGAAATCAGAAGTTTTTTCTTCTCTCAAGTGATTGAATTTGAAGTTTTTGTGTATCCATTGCTTTCAATGATAGACAAAACAGCGCACCTGATGCAATTGAAGCAGCCCCGGTGACACGCGCCCTGCTGGGGGGGGGGGCAGATTCTGCCCCCTCTCGAATTTTCTCAATAACTCTAAAACTGGGATAGATATCAACGTGAAACTTTCAATACCTTATACTGCATCAATTCTACGTCTTCTCACTAAATTTCAATGAAATTAATGTAGTATTTTGGGAGGTAATAACGTTTTAATGACGTAATGTCATGCCATTTTGAGTAAAAAAAAAAGTGTTTGACAAATTGTGAACAAAAAGTTTCAAAGCAAATTGCAAATACAAAAACGTCAATAGAAAGGAAATGACATTCCCTTCCAAATAGCTATCTCGGATTTGTGATTTTTTTCTGTTGACCCCCCAATTGTTTTTCTCGGAAAAATGTCCACAATTTTTTTTTTGTGAATTCGAAAAGTGATTGCTCAAGCTCGAATACTAAAATAAGGTGACCGGCAAAAATCCGTGGAGGGAAAAAATGGGGGTACCTTTTTGCCACAAAAAGATGGCACAATTTTTGTTTGCCCCCCAGTGATATTCCCTTAAAATAGGCCCTGAATACCTCAATACTTATAAGTGCGTTCGCTCTTTTCTAGCAAGTAGACCAATTGTGCTGACGGACAAGACCTTCGATTGAATTGATAATTAACTGTGGATCTTAAACGGGGCTTTTTGAATTGTGTTTGGGATAAACACGTTGAAGAGTTACAGCTGTGGATTGTGTCTGAGTGGTATACGTGTGTATTGCTTAAATTCGTTTTTTTATAGCCTGATTGTGAAAAGCTAAAGATGGCCAAAGTGAAAAGCAAAGAACTCACGAGGAAGAAGCAAAGCTCCCACCAAATAGACGGCATCAAGCTTGTGGCCGCTGTTCTTACGAGGGCGAGTACAAAAATGTTAAGCGACATAACAAGGCCAAGCATCCTGGATTGCCACTTAAATTAAGAAACAAAGCATTTGGTGTTGGAGGTGCTTTTGAGCACTTGATAAGGCATGGAAGCAATGAGACTGAAGATGTATCTGCACCACTGCAGACAACACCAGGTAAGACAATTGGTAGTTGTTCTGTCCGGTAACGATGGGGCTGGCGTCACCGTCGCTGGGTAACGGTGGGGCTGGCGTCACCGTCGCGGCCGGGCAATCAAATCAAGCTTCAAGGTTACTATCACCGTTGTTGGTCTGGAGTCATGGGGAAGCTTAATGACGCCACCGTTTTGAAGTTCGGGTTTACAAATTAGTTTCAAAGCAATTTTGTATTAAGTTGAATGCGTTGGTCGGCTTTTTTTGTAAGAAGTAAGAAATAACCATTTACTTATGTTTTAGGATGTTTCCGAATAACTTACATGTGGCCTATGGCATATTATTTTGTGTTGGCACCGACATAGGCTTGTTTATTGTTATCAATGACTTTAAAGAGCCTTCTTTTGGCCGTCATGACCAACAAAATTGTATTAATGCAATGGTGACAAATGGCAAAAAAATTAGTCAGCCTGACCCTCCGTCGGTGACAGGCTGACACTTTTTTCACCTCTGTTCTGCCCGGTACGCCGGTCAAGCGCGGGTCATTTAGCTTTGTGGCTGCATTTCCGAGGCGCTGTTTCGACGCTAAACATCTCACCGCCTGGTCCTGAGGCCATTCTTTAAAAAAAAATTCGAGCCACGGCTCGATTTTTTATTTTATAAGAATTGCCTTGGTCTGTGTAAAAAAACAGTTTTAATCACCTTTTTCCACAAAAATGGAGTCAGCACCTGAAATCGAAATCGATCGAAATCGAGCACATGAAAATGAAATCGATAAATCGATAGAAATCGAAAGACTCAGCAAGTACTCGGTAACGAATTCAGTAAATTAGCCTCCCTACGCATTGTTATTTATCATGAAGGTATGCGATATGTTTCCTGCTCTCTATCTTTTGCGAATATGTGCCAAACTTTTATGAACAATCAACAATCATTTGAAAAACATGCATTTAAATCGGCAGTTTAGCTTGGCACCGGACGGCGACCTATATGTGTGGGTGATTTGTTTATAAGTGCCCATTCAACAACGTTAAACAGATTGATGTAAAAGCGCCAGATGTTGCGCATTCCAATAGTGGAGGGAAAATGCCTATCACTAATTTTCCCAAACTTCCAACTTTGAATTAGGGAATAATTTTCTTTTATTCCTAAATTTAGATCACATCATTTTAATACCATAACGGTAGCCAAATACATTGTTGCTAACAAAATCAAAAGGTGATTATCTCCCTTTAATGATCAATTATTGATCAGGTCAGCAAAACCATAGGAGATATTTACCTAAAAATCGTTGCGCTCAACTCAGGGTCGCACCCTCTGATACTGATACAACAATTTCGTGCTTTCGGTGCCCGGACTCCTGATCCCGAAGCTGAACCGACGGTTAAAGCCGTTACAAATGGTAACTTCACTTTTAAATACAAATACAAACTCAATTCACTGTCCTAGTCACTGAACAGACTCGATTCGATCACAATCGGTGTTGTTTTATGGTGATCGGTACTAATCAATGGTTATGGCTAGTTTGCGGCGGAGTCTGCGTATGACGCAATTCTGACGTCAGCAGGTATGACATCATACTACCGCCGAAGTTTCGTGCCCCGAAACCGTCCCGAAACAGAGCCTTCTACAAGGGGTCCACTATTCCTGTGTCGAAATTACTTCGCGTAGCGAGGTAATTCTTTCATCACAACCCATTTTTCGATCTGCTCTACAAATCTCAGTTCAAAACCCTATGTTAAAGGTGGCCTATCCCTTTAACTCTCGCCAGTGCAGGGGGGGGGGGGGGATGCCACCCCTCGGTTTTTCGGGAATTACTCACGTATTTATCAACGGATTGCAATTAAACTTTTAGTACCCTACTTTTGAACAATTTCACATACTCTGAAATTTTTAACTTCTACTCCCCATGACCCGTAACCTATGTATGACCTGTTTCTCAAGGTCATGTCAGGCGCAACTGGCGTCGCGTAGTATCGATGCTTGTAACTTGTGCAGTTCCCAGTGTTTGTTGTTCAGGAACATATATGCACAGGTGAAATTGATAGTTTCCACTGAGATCGTGGCCTCCGATGACCTGATATGACTTTTTGGCCTCTGGCAGTTTCTAGGACATTTTGTGACGCTGATTTAAAATTTGGCATCCATTTTACATAATGATATGTTCAACTGGGGTCATGCACTTTCACAGGTCAACCGAGGTCACAGACCTCCGATGACCTGATATTACCTTTTTGGAATCTGGTAGTTATTATGACATTTTGTGACGCTGATTTCAAATTGGACGCCCATTTTGCATAATTATATGTTAATTCACGATTCTAGCTCGATTATAACTGAATCTCTACACATGCACAAGTTGGATGACATCCGGGTTATTGACATGACCTCAGAGGTCACCTCTTGACCCAGGACTTTACAAATGGATACCAACGGCTTCCTCTCATCACAAGCAACACTCTCGTTTTTAATCGAAATCAATTGGGTGCGAAACGCCCCTAATTGAGACAGAGTGTAGGGGTCGTACCCCCCCCCCCCCCCTACACGGTCACGTAGGTATCGGACGCTGCACTGGCGAGGGTTAAATCCACATGTGAAGGATCTGATTGGTTTTATAACGTGGCTGAACACAGAAGCATTTACTTTGACGAGAGCACGACGATATGTCAAAGTGCATCATTGCACCTACAGTGTGAGTGTGTTTAATGCAATGGGTAGGTATGTAAGAATATTATTATCATAATGACAATTTTATACCAGTATGAAGCTAAATCAGTTTTAGTACCTAATGGGACCCAAATAGGGTGTGATGTGCGGTGTGCGGTGTGCGGTGTGCGGTGTGCGGTGTGCGGTGTGCGGTGTGTGGTGTGCGGTGTGTGATGTACGATGTGCGGTGTATGATGTGCGGTGTGCGGTGGGTGGTGTGTGATGTGCAGTGTGCGGTGTGCGGTGTGTGATGTGCGGTATGCAGTGTGTGATGTGAAGTATGTGATGCGCGGTGTGCGGTGTGTGATGTGCAGTGTGCGGTGTGCGGTATGTGATGTGCGGTATGCAGTATGTGATGTGAAGTGTGTGATGTGCGATGTGCGGTGTGTGATGTGCGGTATGCAGTGTGTGATGTGCGGTGTGCGGTGTGCGGTGTGATGCCGTGTGTGATGTACAGTGTGTGATGTGCGGTGTGCGGTTGTGATATGCGGTATGCAGTGTGTGATGTACAGTGTGTGATGTGCAGTGTATGATGTGCAGTGTGTGATGTGCAGTGTGCGGTGTGTGATGTGCGGTATGCAGTGTGTAATGTGCAGTGTGTGATGTGCGGTGTGCGGTATGTGATGTGCGGTATGCAGTGTGTGATGTGCAGTGAGTGATGTGCAGTATGTGATGTGCAGTGTGTGATGTGCAGTGTGTGATGTGCAGTGTGTGATGTGCGGTGCGAGGTGTGCGGTGTGCGGTGTGCGGTGTGCGGTGTGCGGTGTGCGGTGTGCGGTGGGTGGTGTGTGGTGTGCGGTGTGCCGTGTGTGATGTGCGGTGTGCGGTGTGTAATGTGCGGTATGCAGTGTGTGATGTGTAGTATGCGGTGTACGGTGTGCAGTGTGTGATGTGCAGTGTGTGATGTGCGGTGTGCGGTGTGCGGTGGGTGATGTGCGGTGTGCGGTATGCAGTGTGCGGTGTGTGATGTGATGCGTGCCGTATGTGATGTGCAGTGTGTGATGTGCGGTGTGCTGTGTGTGATGTGTGATGTGCAGTATGTGATGTGCGTTGTGCGGTATGCAGTGTGCGGTATGTGATGTGATGTGTGCCGTGTGTGATGTGCAGTGTGTGATGTGCGGTGTGCGGTGGGCGGTGTGTGATGTGCGGTATGCAGTGTGTAATGTGCATTGTGTGATGTGCAGTGTATGATGTGCAGTGTGTGATGTGCGGTGTGTGATGTGCAGTGTGTGATGTGCGGTGTGCGGTGTGCGGTGTACGGTGTGCGGTGTGCTGTGTGCGGTGTGCGGTGGGTGGTGTGTGGTGTGCGGTGTGCCGTGTGTGATGTGCGGTGTGTGATGTGCAGTGTGTGATGTGCGGTGTGCGGTGTGCGGTGTGCGGTGTGCGGTGGGTGGTGTGCGGTGTGCGGTGTACCGTGTGTGATGTGCGGTGTGCGGTGTGTAATGTGCGGTATGCAGTGTGTGATGTGTAGTATGCGGTGTGCGGTGTGCAGTGTGTGATGTGCGGTGTGCGGTATGCAGTGTGCGGTGTGTGATGTGATGTGTGCCGTGTGCGATGTGCGGTGTGCGGTGGGCGGTGTGTGATGTGCAGTGTGTGATGTGCATTGTGCGATGTGCGGTGTGCGGTGTGTGATGTGATGTGTGCCGTGTGTGATGTGTAGTGTGTGATGTGCGGTGTGCGGTGTGCAGTGTGTGCTGTGCAGTATGCGGTGTGCGGTGTGATGCCGTGTGCGATGTGTGATGTGCGGTATGCAGTGTGTGATGTGTAGTATGCGGTGTGCGGTGTGCAGTGTGTGATGTGCAGTGTGTGATGTGCGTTGTGCGGTATGCAGTGTGCGGTGTGTGATGTGATGTGTGCCGTGTGTGATGTGCAGTGTGTGATGTTCGGTGTGTGGTGTGTGATGTGCGGTATGCGTGATGTGCGGTATGCAGTGTGTGATGTGCAGTGTGCGGTGTGTGGTGTGTGATGTGCGGTGTGAGGTATGTGATGTGCAGTGTGTGATATGCAGTGTGCGGTGTGTCGTGTGTGATGTGCGGTATGTGGTGTGTGATGTGCGGTGTGCGGTGTGCGGTGTGCGGTGTGCGGTGTGCGGTGTGCGGTGTGGGGTGTGTGGTGTGTGGTGTGCGGTGTACCGTGTGTGATGTGCGGTGTGCGGTGTGTAATGTGCGGTATGCAGTGTGTGATGTGTAGTATGCGGTGTGCGGTGTGTAATGTGCAGTGTGTGATGTGCGTTGTGCGGTGTGCAGTGTGCGGTGTGTGATGTGATGTGTGCCGTATGTGATATGCAGTGTGTGATGTGCGGTGTGCGGTGGGCGGTGTGCGGTGTGTGATGTGCGGTGTGCGGTGGGTGGTGTGTGGTGTGCTGTGTGCCGTATGTGATGTGCGATGTGTGATGTACAGTGTGTGATGTGCGGTATGTTGTGTGCGGTGTGCGGTGTGCGGTATGTGGTGTGTGGTGTGCGGTGTACCGTGTGTGATGTGCGGTGTGCGGTGTGTAATGTGCGGTATGCAGTGTGTGATGTGTAGTATGCGGTGTGCGGTGTGCAGTGTGTGATGTGAGGTGTGCGGTGTGTGATGTGCAGTGTATGATGTGCAGTGTGTGATGTGCGGTGTGTGATGTGTGATGTGCGGTGTGCGGTATGCAGTGTGCGGTGTACGGTGTGTGGTGTGTGATGTGCAGTGTGCGGTGTGTTGTGTGCGGTGTGTGATGCGATGTGTGCCGTGTGTGATGTGCAGTGTGTGATGTGCGGTGTGCGGTGGGCGGTGTGTGATGTGCAGTGTGTGATGTGAATTGTGCGGTGTGCGGTATGCGGTGTGTGATGTGATGTGTGCCGTGTGTGATGTGCAGTGTGTGATGTGCGGTGTGCGGTGTACAGTGTGTGATGTACAGTGTGCGGTGTGCGGTGTGATGCCGTGTGCGATGTGTGATGTGCGGTATGCAGTGTGTGATGTACAGTGTGTGATGTTCGGTGTGTGGTGTGTGATGTGCGGTATGCGTGATGTGCGGTATGCAGTGTGTGATGTGCAGTGTGCGGTGTGTGGTGTGTGATGTGCGGTGTGTGATGTGCGGTGTGCGGTGTGCGGTGTGCGGTGGGTGGTATGTGGTGTGCGGTGTGCCGTGTGTGATGTGCGGTGTGCGGTGTGTAATGTGCGGTATGCAGTATGTGATGTGTAGTATGCGGTGTGCGGTGTGCAGTGTGTGATGTGCAGTGTGTGATGTGCGTTGTGCGGTATGCAGTGTGCGGTGTGTGATGTGATGTGTGCCGTATGTGATGTGCAGTGTGTGATGTGCGGTGTGCGGTGGGCGGTGTGTGATGTGCGGTATGCAGTGTGTAATGTGCAGTGTGTGATGTGCAGTGTATGATGTGCAGTGTGTGATGTGCAGTGTGTGATGTGCGGTGTGTGATATGCAGTATGTGATGTGCGGTGTGCGGTGTGCGGTGTGTGGTGTGTGGTGTGCGGTGTGCCGTGTGTGATGTGCGGTGTGTGATGTACAGTATGTGATGGGCGGTGTGCGGTGTGCGGTGAGCGGTGGATGGTGTGCGGTATGCAGTATGCAGTGTGTGGTGTACAGTGTGCGGTGTGCGGTGTGTGATGTGTGGTGTGATGTGTGCCGTGTGTGATGTGCAGTGTGTGATGTGCGGTGGGTGGTGGGTGGTGTGTGATGTGCAGTGTGTGATGTGCAGTGTGCGGTGTGCGGTGTGCGGTGTGTGATGTGATGTGTGCCGTGTGTGATGTACAGTGTGTGATGTGCGGTGTGCGGTGTGCAGTGTGTGATGTGCAGTGTGCGGTGTGCGGTGTGATGCCGTGTGCGATGTGTGATGTGCGGTATGCAGTGTGTGATGTACAGTGTGTGATGTTCGGTGTGTGGTGTGTGATGTGCGGTATGCGTGATGTGCGGTATGCAGTGTGTGATGTGCAGTGTGCGGTGTGTGGTGTGTGATGTGCGGTGTGTGGTGTGTGATGTGCAGTGTGTGATATGCAGTGTGCGGTGTGCGGTGTGCGGTATGCCGTGTGTGATGTGCGGTGTGTGGTGTGCGGTGTGTGATGTGCAGTGTACGGTGTGCGGTGTGCGGTGCGCGGTGCGCGGTGTGAAGTGTGCGGTGTGCTGTGTGCGGTGTGCGGTGCGCGGTGTGCAGTGTTCAGTGTGTGATGTGCGGTGTGTGGTGTGTGATGTGCGGTGTGCGGTGTGCTGTATGCGGTGTGCGGTGTGCGGTGTGCGGTGTGTGGTGTGTGGTGTGTGGTGTGTGGGGTGCGGTGTGCTGTGTGCAGTGTGCGGTGTGCTGTGTGCGGTGTGCGGTGTGCGGTATGCAGTGTGCGGTGTGCTGTGTGCTGTGTGCAGTGTGCGGTGTGTGATGTGCGGGGTGCGGTGTGTGATGTGCGGTATGCGGTGTGCGGTGTACGGTGTGCGGTGTGCGGTGTGTAGTGTGCGGTGTGCGGTGTGCGGCGCGGTGTGCGGTGCGGTGTGTGGTGTGTTGTGTGCGGTGTGATGTGTGCGGTGTGATGTGTGCGGTGTGCGGTGTACAGTGTGCGGTGTGTGGTGGGCGGTGTGTGATGTGCGGTGTGTGATGTGCGGTGTGTGGTGTGCGGTGTGCAGTGTGCGGTGTGCGGTGTGCAGTGTACGGTGTGTGGTGTGCGGTGTGTGTTGCGCGGTGTGTGGTGTACAGTGTGCGGTGTGCGGTGTGCGGTGCGCAGTGTGCGGTGTGCGGTGTGCAGTGTGCAGTGTGTGGTGTGCGGTGTGCGGTGTGCGGTGGACGGTGTGTGATGTGTGGTGTGCAGTGTGCGGTGTGCGGTGTGCGGTGTGCGGTGTGCGGTGGGCTGTGTGCTATGTGTGGTGTGCAGTGTGCGGTTGCGGTGTGCGGTGTATGATGTGTGGTGTGCAGTGTGCGGTGTGCGGTGTGCGGTGTGCGGTGTGCGGTGTGCGGTGTGCAGTGTGCAGTGTGCTGTGTGCGGTGTGCGGTGTGCTGTGCGCGGTGTGCGGTATACGGTGTGTGATGTGTGGTGTGCAGTGTGCGGTGTGCGGTGTGCGGTGTGCGGTGTGTGATGTGCAGTGTGCGGTGTGCGGTGTGATGCCGTGGTGTGGTTCGTATCCGATCTGGGCCAGGCGGAGCTCCGTGCCGCACCAGACAGGCGCGCCTCGCCGCTCCGCCGGCTGACCTTGAACGATGGCCGCAGGCCTCGCCACCTCCAGTCCGCACTCCGGCACAAATCACCACTGCAAATAGGTCACTTCCCCGCCCTGGGGTCGGCGGGGCCGCCGCCACGGCGGGCCGGGTGTCGTACTGCAGCGGATGGGACTGGCGATTTCAGCTCGGATAGACGGTGTAACTTGTGACCGCCAGCCCAAATTAGGTGGTCGAGCTAATGCAAATGTGGTCACTTGTGCTCGATATAGGCAGTTTGGAAGCATTTATTTCGCTATAGAGCCGCATTTGCTGGCACGGAAAAGAAACAATAAAAATAGCAATAGCAATATCAATGACAATAGCTACTGTAGCTGTAGCAATAGCTTCAGCTATAGCAATAGCACAGCTAATTAAAAGCAATATCACTTCAGAAATCGCACGTGGATTTTGAGATCAAACTCGACGGTGTCGCTTCCTCCCAGTACTGACATCTTTCGAACGGGGCAATTTATTTTGCGACCACCGCGGTCATAAAGTCGTAAATCTTGCGTGGAGGCAGACACCACCGGCTGACGGCACCCCGATGGACTCCAGCTGCTACCACTGAGAGAGTGGCTGCCTGGTAGCAGCTGGCCCCTTGCGTGGAGTGTGAAACAGCTGCCAGACTTCTGCTGCCGGTACACTGCACCGGCGCTGAACTCTGCATTGCTAACGCTCTTACGGCTACATTGATAACAGTATTTATTGTTCGTATTCTAGTTGTGACGTAATGTGCTCTAACATCGCACCATTTTTGACAACATCCATGACAATCAGTGGTGATTGGTAAATAGAGGCAGCTAAATTATCAATAATCACCTACATTTCCGGTGACGTACGGTCCTAATAGGTACATCAATATTGTCACTTAAGTTAATTAATTAATAAATAACTATTGAAATAAACTGAGGACAGGGGCGGAACTTTATATCTCTTTGGGACGGCCCGAGCCCCCCATCCCCCCAATGCTGAGTTGAGCCCCCCCCCAACGGTGCTCCGGCTCCCCCCAATGTTTTCCAAAATGTGTGCCCCTCTAAAATTACTACCCATACCCATACATATTGTTGTTTTGAATTTTGCGTATTTCATCATTTCAAGATGCAGGGTCCTAGGATTGCTTAAGTGCGGAATGGAAAATTATGGCTAAAAATAAGCATAAAGAGTGGAAAATTCAACCAAAAGCCATTGTATTCGGCTTTATCAGTGTCCAATTACCCGCTCACCAGAATTAGTTATTACCTATGCCAATTTTGATCTGTCTTTCCCTGTCTTGTCCTATCATTACATCCATAAATCAGTATAGAGTTCAAATTATCCAATACATTTTAGAATAAGGAGTGGAAAATTAACCCTCGCCCTAGGGGGGGGGGGGGCTGACAGCCCGCCCCTCCATGAGGGTTTTATTGAATAACGTTTTACACATGCGGCGCATCTTGCTGACATTTTGGGTAGCTGAGTTTACAACAATTATACGTATGCTGTAAAAAAGAAATTGGTTAAGTAGTTTGGGGGATAATCATGTTTTGATGACATGTTGGTGGAAAATGATAAATATTTGAAAAATGGTAGAAAACAGAGTTTTAATGGAAATTGCAAACGCAATTCAACCAAAGATACAAAATGGTATTATCTTTAACCCGGCAGTCACTGGGGTATATCATGTAACACGATTCACTTGGGGAGGTTTTTTTTAGCCCCCCCCCCCTGGTATCTTCAGAACCAATGATTGCAGCGGGACGCACAAGGCGGCATTCGAAAGCGCTGAATGAGATAAGCCTAACGCAAACTTTAAAAAATCAAATTAAGGTCACATGTCAGGTCACGGTCATGTCAAACGTCAAAATCGAGGTATTTGAGTTTATGGACAATACTTGCCATCCATGGCATTTGATTGCGCCTATAATCACCCAAAGTGCTGTCAAAGGTATGACACATATCCCACATGAGCTAAAGTGAGATTGTTGGAAAAGATCAAGGTCAAGGTCAGGTCACAAAAGGTCACTACGCACAAAATATCTACGAAAGTCATGCAGCACATGTTTTATGGATGCTTTTACCGTAGAATTCGATAGTGGTAGTCATTTTACCACCTGACTTCATTTACGTGAAGTTAGTGTCAAGTTCAGGTCAAGTTCAGGTCACTGAAGGTCAAAATTTGAAATTGATAAATCGAAATGAAAAAAGCATGTTTCTATATCAGTTTTATCTAAATAAAAAACAGTGCTGGCATTTATGTGTCTGTATCCGGTCAATAAAAGCCAACAAACGCAATTAGAAAATATGACGTCATGATTTACCCATACTTTATATGCCATGACAGTCAAAAAAGATGATATAATTTTGAAATTTGGTATGGTAGTTGCCCATATGTCGTTATCTGACATATATTCCGTTTTTTTTTCTTCAATATCTTTGAAAAATTTGATTTTGTGAGCATTTTTTCAAAACAAGTTTTTTTAAATTTTGGGGTCAAAAACCAATTGTTTTGAAATTTCGAGATAGCTGGTTTGTAGCCCTTGCAATTTTCTACCTTTTTTGCATTTTTCGATTGCATTTTGCTTCAAATGCGGCATTTGCACGGCCTGGCAAAGTTTAGCCGATTTTGGTGTCAATTCTAACGATTTTTTAGATTTTTGTCTTCTCAAAAGGTGCAAAAATGATGCCCGGATAGGTACTGAAAGTTTGTTTACGCCCGGATAGGTATTGAAAGTTTGGCGTCGATATCTGCATTAGTTATTGAGATATTCCTAATATTCCTAAGAGGGGGCTAAAAAAGCCCCCTCCCCCAGTGACTCGCGGGTTAAAATGGCAATCTCAGATTTCCAAAATTTTGGGTTTTTGACCCCTAAAATAAAATAAAACTGATTTTTTGGCCTTAGTTCCCACAAATCCCCACAAAAATCACCACAAAATCACATTTTTCGAAATTGTTAGAAAAACCGGAATATATGTGAGAGAACTGAGTATGAACAATATTCATACCAAATTTCGAAGCAATATCTTCAATTTTGACTGAGTGATGGCTCCCTAAATGTAGGAAACCGATGAAGTAATTTATTAAAATAACTTTTTTTGACTTTTTTTTGGACAAGATACGAACAAATAATTACCATTTCTGTATTGCTGAGCCAAAACTGGTCTAAGAACATGCCTTTTAACTTACATTTATAAATTTCTAATTTTTAGGTTTTCTGAAGAGCAAAATCGCTGTTCTGGACGTGGGAAATCCGAGGTCATTCACTTGACCTAGAAGGTCACCCGTTGGCCTGAAACCTAAAAAATCGCATACTGTTAGATTTCTCTCATGACAGGCAACATGCTGGTTCTAACTGCATTGCTCTAAGTTGCTTGGTTTGGAAGTTAACAGGGGAGGGGGGCTGTCAGGTTCCCCCGTAGGGCGAAGGTGAAAAAAGCTCCCGTAGGGCGAAGGTTAAGAGGAAAACTTTGGGAAAAGAGTGGACAAATAGTATCCATAGGGTGTCATTTTCCGCCCCAAATTTCCCAATGCCAGGACACTGTCAAGATGTGATACCATCTCGAGTATTCCATCTTACAAGTATACGAGCATTGTGATTCCATCTGCGACTGCTTTTCGATTATAATATGGGTAAGTTGGTAGCATGGATTCTCTTCTGCTAACAAGTCTGTAGATACAATATTCAAGCGTTCAGATTAGCTAACAGCGGAGGGGAGCATGACGAATTAGCGATCGGAGTGCTCTATTTAAATGGCGTTCAATAGAATTTGTTGTAAATTTATTTTTGCCTGAAATAAGGCTGATAGTTTATGCAGCCTTTTTGGCTCCCTGGTATTGCAATATCCTAAATATCTAACATCCGTGCTAAAATAATAGTTTGATGCGGAGGAACGTCGAGGGGATCGTACCATCAAAGGGCATCGGGTCATCGCGGCCAGGGGGCCTAGGGGTCCATGTCTCTTCCAGGAGGTTAACCGAGGTTGGCCTGAGTGGGTCCTTGGTTGATCTGACGAGCCCTCGGTCAGCCTGAGCGAGCCTCCTTGGGCCTGGAGGGGAGCTCGGTCGACCTGAAGTGGCACTCCGTCGACTTGAAGGAGTCATTCGTCCATCCGTGGGGGGTTCCAGTCGGTCTAAGGGGCCATTGTTTGGCCTGAGGGTTCCCCTGCCGGCCTGAGGGGGTGGGACCTCAGTCGGCCTGATCGGCCTGAGGGCCCTCGGTCGACTAGGGGGGCGGGGGCGGTCGACTTGATCGAACCTCGGCCGGCTGGGCCGGCCGGACCTTCGTCGGCCTGACGGGTGTCCAGTCGGACTGACGAGCTCTTCTTCGGCATATGGGAGCCTCTGTCAGCCTGGAGGGGTCCTCGGTCGGCCTGGATGGAAGCTCGGTTGGCCTGAAAGGCCCTCGGTCGACTTTAGGGGCCCTCGATCGGCTTGAGGGAACCTCGGCCGGGTTGAGGGGACCCTTGGTTGGCCTGATAAACTTTTGGTTCGGCCTGAGGGGCTCTTTGTCGGCCTGAGGGACCCTTTGTCGGCTTGGGGGACCTCAGTCGGTCTGAGTGGCCCTCGGTATTCCTGAAGGGACCTCGGTCTGCGTGAGGGGACCCTGAGTGAGCCTCAGGACCCTCGCTTGGTCTGAGGGGTCCTCGGTCAGCTTGAGGGGACCCTCTGTTGGCCTGTGGAACCATCGGTCGTCCTGAGTGACTCTCGTTTGGTCTGAGGGGATCTCAGTCAGCTTGAAGGAGCTTTTCGGTCTGAGGGGTCCTTGGTCGGCCTGTAGGGGCCATCGTCTGCCTGAGGGGGTCCTCTGACGGCTTTAGGGGCCTCTCAGTCGCCTTGAAGGGACCTCGGTTGGCTTAGTCGACTTGAGAAGACCCTTTTTCGGCCTAAGGTGCCTTCGGTCAGTTTGAGGTGATTTTTTCGACCTGAGGGCCTTCGGTCAGCTTGAGGAGGCCTTCTATCAGTCACAGGCCTGAGGGGCCCTTAGTCGGCCTGTGTGGCCCTCAGTCGGCCTATAGGGGTCCCTAGTGTGCCTGTGGGGCTCTTCTGTCGGCCTTAGGGGGCTCTCGGTCGCCTTGAGAGGCCCTTGGTCGGCTTGAGGGGGCTCTTGGTTGGCCTGAAGGAGAACTCAGTCGGCCTGAGGGGACCATCGGTCGGCTCGAGTGGCTCTTGAGTCTTGCCAGGCCTGAGCGGGCCCCAGGCTGGTCTTAGAGGGCCATTGTCTAGACCGGAAAAACGGCGGTCTGAGAGGGGCCTCAGTTGGTTTGAGACAGTGTCTTCCAGGCCTTAGAGCCTTAGGCTCCTTGTCGTTTTGAAATTACCTTTGTCAGGCCTGAGAGGGCCCTGTGCCTGTCTGAGAGATCTGTTTACCAGTTTGAAAGGACCCTTAATCGTCCAGGAGGGGGGGGGGGGGGGGGGGGGTCGCTTTTTAGGCCTACGAGAGCCCTAAGTCCCTAAGAGAGGACCCTCCGCTTCTTTGAGAGGATTATCGGTCGACCAGAGATGACCACCGTCTGATCTGAGAGGGCCTTACGCTTGTCTAAGAGGGTCATTGTCAGAACTAAGAGGGCCCTGTGCAAGTCTGAGAAAGCTCTCGGTCATTCTGGAGAGCCCTTAAACGGGCTGAGAGAGCCATGTCGGTCGGAAGCAGTCTTGCAGACTCGGACTCGGAATCTGAGTCTATTGGAGTAGGTGATTTTTGCGGAAGTCGGAGTCAGTTAGTTTTTGCCGACTCCCGCTGGCATGTGAAAATTATGTATGAGGAACGTGTTTTTCAGATGCATTTTTAATTGGCCACCGATGGCGATAATTTAGCATTTAATGGCTTCGAAATTGTATTGCTGTCCTTGTCAGTGATTACCTATCAATTTCAGTTAACTAGTAGTTTGTCAATTCTATGGGCTGAAAGAAGGAAATTGGAGAACAAATGTTTTGGGTATTTTGTCCTGTATAAAATGGGAAAAATAGTTCCATAATTGTAATAATTGTAATAGTTTTATAATAAGTATATTATATAATAATTATGCACTATATATACATATAGTATTGGACATTTGTTTCCGCTAGCTGTGAACTTGTAGGGTTCATAAACGACATTTTTGGGGTTGCTGATTCTGGTTTTGGTCTATAAATCTAATTTTATTCTCGTTTTTTGGTTGCTCTGGTGTTAGGGAGTAGCGCCACTTTCGGTTTTTCCGCGCCGGTTTCGTCACATTGGTTTTCTACACTCCTGAATTCAGTTTCAGAGAGCCTTTCTTCCATTTCTGGTGTTGTTTACTTCATTTTGCTGAATAATTTTGTCACATTCTTATTTATGGTGGCAGAGTATTTTCAGTAGTTATTAGTTTGAAACATCCTACTCCACTCGAAACATTGCAGTCTGCTTGCCTGATTGGAACAGTTTTGTGTGACGTGTTCCATTCTTCTCGTCTTTTGGTTTGTTTCTGCTGTCTACTGGTTTGTCCTTGTCCCAGTCAACAGAGCACACTTTACATTCATCGTTTTTGTGTCTCACTTTCTACACTGCACTTCTCATTGGTTACTCAGTTTTGGTTTAGTATTATGGCATACAATTATTAGTTGGTTCTGGGGTGCACGCTGGAACTTTTTTGACTTGAAAGTTTAAACCATTTGCATTGATATCTATACCACATATTCCATACACTCGTTTGCGTTTTGATCAGCCATGTCTGATACAGCTAGTGAGTTGAAGCGCATGATTTTGGACCAGCAGAACAAGTTAGAAAGGTTAGAAGAACAGGCTCGAGCAGCTGAAAAACAGGCTGAGGCTGCAGAGCAGTACAGCAGACAGGACTGCTTGATCCTGAGGGGACAAATTAACATAAGACCTAACTGCAACTTCAGAGTCATGCGATTGATTGAGTTCCACACAGGTGTTCGCTTCTCCAGCTGGTGCATGGACACTTCACACTGGCTGGGAGAGGGGAGCAGCAGAGTTCCACACAGGTGTTCGCTTCTCCAGCTGGTGCATGGACACTACACACTGGCTGGGAGAGGGGAGCAGCAGAGTTCCACACAGGTGTTCGCTTCTCCAGCTGGTGCATGGACACTTCACACTGGCTGGGAGAGGGGAGCAGCAGAGTTCCACACAGGTGTTCGCTTCTCCAGCTGGTGCATGGACACTTCACACTGGCTGGGAGAGGGGAGCAGCAGAGTTCCACACAGGTGTTCGCTTCTCCAGCTGGTGCATGGACACTTCACACTGGCTGGGAGAGGGGAGCAGCAGAGTTCCACACAGGTGTTCGCTTCTCCAGCTGGTGCATGGACACTACACACTGGCTGGGAGAGGGAGCAGCATTAGTGTGAGATTCAACAACAAAGGAGAGAGGGCTGAGATCTACAGAAATAGGGTCCCAAAGCATGTAGACAAAAGAGGCCTCTTTATCCATGAATCACTGACTGCTGCAAAAATGTCACTTGTCACCAGATGTGCTGGCCTTCGTAAAGAAGGAAAACTGGCCACATACTACACACAAGGTGGACATGTTCTAGTTAAAAGGTCCAAAGAGGCTCCAAGTAGTCTCTCACCTGGTATGACCAACGAGGACATCTTGGATAAGTTGGAGAAACAGCCCAAGTCCTACAGGGAGGCAGCGGCACAGCCACAGAGGAAGGAAATGGTCACAGAACAAAGGAACCAGCAAGAAGGTGTGACACAAGGTGACAAGGAAAGGAGCCTTGCAGTGACAAAAGAGGTGCTCAAAGAAACAGTGTCAAAACAAACACAAAAGCAAGCATCTCAGAACGCAACCTGCAGTGCAGGCAACGACACCGTCACTACAGCTATGGCAAGTCAAAGTACAGCTGAGGCCCCTCCTGAAACTCATCTCACTAACAGTGATGATGATGATGAGGTGAAATCAGAGGGACAAACAGACTCCAAACATAAACCAAGAAAGGTGACAAGTAAAAAAACTGAGAAGCTGACCAACACAAAGCTGAAGGAGAGGCGGCTGCTGCTTCCGGGTCTGGATCAGGTCAATGTAGTGATACAGCCAGCCTTAGCTCACAACCAAGCAAAGGGCACAAGGAAGGATCGTCCAAGCCTTTTTTTTGTTGAAAGTTTGTCAAGTTTGGATCAAGATCACCCTCTCATAGCCCAGCAAAACGAATATCCAAATCAGGAAGGGACAGGCAGAGAGGAAACTGAACTTGAACTAGTACTCACATAAAACTGAGGATTGAAGTCAAAACAAATAACCGTGTTTAGGTCCATAGGTTGTCAAATAGGAGGTTAATAACTGAATATTGAAATGCAAAACTGATTGAATGACACTACGCACACTTAACCCGCGAGTTACTGGGGTATATTTCATAACGCGACTTACTGGGGGGGGGGGGGGCTATTTTTTGCCCCCCCCCCTCGTATCTCCAGAACTACTGGACCGAATGTAAAAAATTCAAACGGCATTCGATAGCCCTGGGAAATTTATCAAGGGAAACATAATATTGTTGACCTCGAGGTCACCGATGACGTTACAGGCCAGGTCAAGTACAAAATGTTTGACCGTGTCGGAAGATTTCGATGGATGGAATTGTCGCGCAAAATTGCAATATTAAACGCATAAGCTGTCGATAAATCGGTATGATTCGTATGTCTGACACTTCTAAGTACCTTTATAAGCTGTTTATGACCTTGGGTCAGGTCAAGGTCATCCGAGGTCACGAGGTCAAACTGCAGATTACGGTCATTAGGCGTTGTAACACATGTTTGTAGGTTTGTTTTTCGTCTAGAACGCGAAAAATTAGCTTATAACATTGTTTGTTTTATATAAATAGAAGTAAAAACCAAAACTGAAAAGCGTTTTTTATGCATAGTAATGCTGTGAGAGGTGGTCGATTTATGTCATTTGAAGGTCATAAGTCAGTCATGTTTGAAGATATCTACTTCAAATTTGGTACACATATTCACCGCACACGTCTCGATGACATATATTCCGTTTTTTTATAATTCTGATTTTTTCTTGAAAATTTTGTAAAAACAAAATTTGTTTGGATTTCTCCAAATTTTGAATAGAAAAAACTAAAAAATCCGAGATAGCAGTTTGATAGCCCGGTCTATTGTCAGTAATGTGATGTAAGACAATTTGGTTTATATCAAACATAAGATCCTTGACAGCTTTTTTCGCAAACCATTATTTTGCAACAAAAACCGAAGAACATGGCGTCACTCTGACGTCATTCCAGGTTGATATATCATAACCTCATATTTGTCCTTTTGCCAACATGTGTAGAATTGATGTGAGAGAAGGTACTGCAAGTTTGGTGACGATATCGGTGTTCGTTTAGGAGTTATTGCAAAATAATGGGAGGGGGGGGGGGGGGGGGAAATGCCCCCCCCCCCAGTAAGTCGCGGGTTAAACAATACAGCAGACTCAAATGGTTCAATATTTACATTTGTCAAAAGGATTCATGCTATGTCCCGAAGAAAAAATACCTGGATCATTTTCCATAACAAATAGATTTCATAACATCAGCCCAATACCAGCTATTAGGCAATATTTATTGTTTCTTCTTAGAATATAGTGGTTAGGAAAATATTCTGCTGTCATGTATTTCTTCTTTCAGTTCGTATACTTTCCGCTAGATTTTCTGCCATCGTTGGTTTATTAGAAACAAGACAAGGTTTTTTAAATAACGCCTTAAAATTATGCAATATGTTAAGGCAAGCTGGTTTTGCATTATCGGCCTTTCCACTTCTCATTTTCTGTTGATTACTGACTGAAGTGATCAATATCGTATGCTTATCGTATGCGATAAACAATATCGTATGCTATGTTTCATGTTTGCTATCGTATGCTTCGTCTAGATTGGATGGGCTTACAAGATGGGATATGTGTTAGGTATATCTACTTCCCGAAAGTGATCTGTTTTGTGCTTTAGTATGTGTAAATGTGATAGTATTAGAAACAGAAGTATTTGTTTATTTTCAAGATAGGATTGGTGACAAAATCTTCATAGATAATATGAAGTTCCAGCATGCATCCTAGTTAGGCATGTCAATTGTCATACAGCATGTACCCGCATTTTTAGTCGACGTGTTTCTTCTTGTTTTCTGGCGTTTCATATTCCTTGTTCCGATCCACGGAACTCGACCACTCAAGGAGTGTTGTGGAGTTCCGATTTTCATTTCGTTTATGATTGGGTTTTCATACTTCACCGAGGCTAATGGAGAATCAAGGCATTGGAAATTATCGATTCCATTTCATGAACAACGTGGAGGATAGGGAGGAGGATATTCTTGATCATATCCGGACCCATTGTGATTACCATTATTCGTTAACTGACATTGATGGGAGCTTTAATGTCATCCATTTGAATGTAAGGTCGTTGAAAAACAAATTTGATGATTTACATAATTTTCTGGTGAGCACAGGCATAACTTGGGACATTATTTGCATAGCTGAAACATGGCTAAAAAATGGTATTATTGAATATTACAATCTAGACAATTACAATATATTCGCGTCATGCAGAAATACTGGCGAGGGTGGCGGAGTTCCAGTATATGTACATGCCAGATATGATGTAAAGGAGAGAAAAGATCTTCAAAGTATAGATTGCGAAATTAGTTTTGTCGAGTTAACTCTCCACCTGAGATCTGGATCAAAAAATATATTGGTGGGCGAAATATACAGACCTCCAAACCATTCTAGCAAGATATTTTTAGACTACATGGAAAATCTGCTTTAAAAAACTAGAAAACGAAAAGAAGATTGTTGTTCTAGCTGGCGACTTCAATTATAATCTTCTTGTAAACAAAGGTAATGATTGTAATTCTTCTTTTGAAAATCTGCTATCGTCTTATGGATTTTCTCCAACGATATGGAAGGCGACAAGAAAGCAACATCATTGTGAATCACTGCTTGACAACATATTCATACATGATCTATCAACTTTGCAATCATCTGGGATAATCATTGATGATTTATAAGACCACTTACCGATATTTGCATCAATGAAGATTGGGACTCATATACCACAATATAATACACGGATAACGACATTTGATCGACGCCTGAGGCGACATTTGATGCCTGAGATGGTTGATTATTTATCTGGAAGATTGGATCACAATAAAAAAAACACTGATGCTAATGTTGCATGCAACCAACTTATACAGGCCTACGTAGATGGTATTCAACTATTTTCGAAATAATACACACCTTGCAGAAGGAAAACTCCCATAAAGCCTTGGATCACACCGGGCTTACTATGTTCCATTAACCGTCGCCCTACGGGAGCCTTTTCACCTTCGCCCTACGGGGGGGGGGGGGGGCTGACAGGCCCCCCTGTTAACTTTCAAACCAAACAACTTAGAGCAATGCGGTAAGAACCAGCATGTTGCCTGTCATGAGATGAATCTAACAGTATGCGATTTTTAGGTTTCAGGTCAATGGGTGACCTTCCAGATCAAGTGAATGACCTCGGATTTACCACGTCCAGAACAGCGATTTTGCTCTTCAGAAAACCTCAAAATTATAAATTGATAAATGTAAATAAAAAGGCATTTTCCTAGACCAGTTTTGGCTCAGAAATACAAAAAAGGTAATTATTTGTTCGTATCTTGTCCAAAAATGTCAAAAAAGCTATTAAAAAATGACGTCATCAGTTTCTTACACTTAGAAAGCCATCGCTCAGTCAAAAATGAAGATGTTGCTTTGAAATTTGGTATGTGTATTTACCATACTCAGACCTCTCACATATATTCTGGTTTTTCTAATATCTTTGAAAATTTTGATTTTGTGGGGATTTTTCCAAAAACATCAGTTTGTTTTTAATTTTAGTGGTGAAAAACCCCAAATTTGGAAAATCCATGTTATTGCCATGTTAAAGAGACTGCCATTTTGCATCTTTGGTGAATTGCGTTTGCAATTTGCTTTAAAACTCTGTTTTCTACGATTTTTCCAATATTTATCATTTTTTACCAACATGACGTCATCAAAACATTACTATCTCCCAAGCTACGTGACCAATTTCAATTAAATTTTTACAGCCTACGTTTAATTGTTGTTAACTCAGCTACTACAAATTTCAGCAAGATGCACCTTATGTGTCAAAAGTTATTCAAGAAAAACCTCAGGGGGGCCTGTCAGGCCCCTACGGGGGGAGGGGGGGGGGGGGGGGGCGGGGGCCTGTCAGCCCCCCCCCCCCCGTAGGGCGAGGGTTAATACGAAGAACAAACTGAATACAAAGTTATTGAAAAATACGAGCATTGCAAATGAAAATAGTTATAAACGATATAGAAATATACTTGTCCACTTAATAAGAGATGCAACAAAAATATATAAAACAATCTTTAGAAGGCAGCAGAAATGACAGTAAGCAAACATGGCATGTGCTTAACAATCTTATGAATACATACAAAACGAAGAAAGCGAAGTTCCCGAGTACATTGTATGACAACAAAGGAAATTGCTATACGGGCAAAGTAGTACCAGAGGGATTTAATATATTTTTTCATCCATTGGGTCTGAATTAGAGAAGAGCATCCCTGCTCCAATTTGATGTCCACTAAAATATATCAAGGAGCCACTTCATGAGTGCCTTACAAATATACCAAGCACCACACCTGTACAGATCAAAAATATAATTAAATCTCTGAACCTTGTGGGAAGCGGGATAGATGGAATAAGCTCGTTTATATTGCTAGGAACGTATGAACCACTATTGCATCATCTTACCTTCTTCTTCAATTTATGTCTGAGAACAGAGGTGTTTCCAGACAAACTTAAGATAGCTATCATAGCACCAATTTATAAAACAGGAAATAAATATCAATTTAATAACTACAGACCAATCTCATTGCTACCAATATTTCCCAAAATTCTTGAGATATACAACACTAATGACATTCCTTAATGGTAATAATATCCTGAATCCTTTTCAATTTGGATTCAGGAAACAGCACAGTACTTACATGCCGATTGTGCACATGTACGATGAAATTACAAAATCTTTACAAAATAACGAAATGACTTGCTCCTTATATATTGATTTAACCCTATTAGTAACAGGCTCCTGGCTACCCCTGTTTGTAACAGGGGGGGGGGGGGGCGGATTCCGCCCCCCTGGAGATCTCGAGATCTACCCTTCCGATTTTCAAAAATGAAACCGTGTTTGGTTCCCCGCAACACGATCTACATTTCTAAATAATAAAAACAAATTAAAATTTTGGATAGGGGGGCAACAGGGGGGCAAAAACGACAAATTTTAGTGGTATTTTTGATCCAACATAGCTTTCATGTTTATCGACCGATTTTAACACAACCAATAGGAATCGATAGAGATTGAATTGGAAATTGATATATAACGGTGAGGTTTGAAAATTCAAAAATCATAGGCGTGTGCAGGTCACTCAATATGGGGGTGAAGTAAATGCGTAATAAAACATTTTTTATGTTGTTTTTTTATAAATGAAATGGTATGTGATTGTGACATTAGACAAGACAGTTATAAATCATATTTCTTGCCATAGGCGGTACCAGGTTAGTGAAAAAGGGAGGTCAAATTGGAAAGAAATATTAACCGCAGACAAGTTGCTACCCAGCACTATAAATATGTTACTGATCGTAGATAGTTCCTTTTTGCATGTTGTACTTCATCATAGGCGTATCCAGGATCCAAACTGGGGCGGCGCAAGACCTTTTGATAAGTATATTATCCGCTATTATGATACTAACTAGTCAAAAGTGACTATTTCACTTACAACTTCAATTAACATTGCTTACCCCCTTTTTACCCTACCTGGACTCGCCTATTATCTTATAATCGTTCGTAGAGTAGCCTGTGGTGCGTGTTTCATCCGAAAACTGCAGTATGTTATGTCATTGTACGCCCATGCCTCTTAGTTTCCTTGCAATAATATGACCCCCTTTTTTCCATTCCTGAGAGCACCTCTGCAAAAAATGACTTTATTCCCTTTTCTGGCCTCATATGTGCATATATCATTATAAGCTAAACGTCTATTGCGCCGTTATCGCTGGCATATCGTCATCACCATGTCAGTCACCCCCCTTTTCATGTGCCTGAACACGCCCCTGAAACTCTATATGTAATACATTATGCAAATAATGTGAGCAGAAGCTATCTTCTACATCTTGATAGCTATAAATGTCCCTTACATTGCTCTATTGGCTTCCCGCCAAGCATTGAATACTTCCTGGACCCCCCCCCCTTTCAAGCCCCTGAAACCGCCTCTGCCATGCAATTTTTATGATATTTCAATAACAACAACTAATTTGCACTTGTTGCAATCACCGTAAACCGATCTAACTCCTTCATACTTGAGGAAGTTAGGAAGAAACCGTGAAGATCGCATTTCCGTATTATCGCCAAATGTCGCCTCTGAACCCACCCAAAACTGTGCCCTGGAACCGCCTCTGTTCAGGTTAAGAACTCAAAATTTTGAGTCCAAATGCGTTTCTCAATTCTATGAAAAGTCCCAAAATTTCATGTACTTGCTCCCAGCCGTTCTGGGGATATCTGCGAAAAACATGAGGGGGGGGGGGGGCGGAATCTACCCCTGTTACAAATAGGGTTAAAGAAAGCTTTCGATATAGTTTGCTTTGAAATTCTCTTGCAAAAGAAATACACCGTATAGGGATACGAGGGGATTTCTACAACATTATAGAGTCATATCTTAATAACAGGCAGCAGATGACAAGAATAGATGAGGTTGTATCTAAGAAACAAATGACTAAAATGGGTGTCCCACAGGGTTCAATTTTAGGGCCTATTTTATTTATAATTTATATTAATGACATCAGCAATACAACAGACTTAGGTTTTTTTTTATTTGCTGATGATACGGCAATTTGTATTCAAGGTAGAAATGTTGAAGAGCTCCAAATAAAGATAAATAAATTAATTATACAAATTAACGAGTGGTTCCATGTAAATAGATTATCACTAAATGCAGCAAAGACAAATTACCAAATATATTCAAGATCAGTGTTCAGTGATCTTGACATAATAGTAAATGATACTCCAATAGCGAGAAAAACATGCATTAAATACTTAGGCGTTCATGTAGATGAAAATCTTAAATGGAATAGTCATATAAATAGTGTTGCATCTGTGATAAGCCGAAATATAGGAGTTATGGGAAGATCCAAACATCATTTATCCTCACAGCAACTTCTATTGCTGTACAATACATTAATTCTTCCCCACCTAAATTATTGTGCAGTGATCTGGGGCAGGAATTATGAAACTAACATTAGCAAACTATTCATACTGCAAAAACGAGCAATTAGAATAATTGATAAAAAACATTCTTGCACCCTTCAAAACCATTGTTTATTAAACACAGAATACTTAGGTTCCCAGAAATTGTAAAGGAGCAATGCATCATTATTTTACTAGCACACATAAATATGAACTTACCAAATCCAATTTCAAGTATGTTTAGATATTGTGAACCTTCAAACACAAGATTAACACAACATTTTTTTGTTCCTTTTGCATCCACCAACTATAGGTTATTTGCTTCATCTTGCAGTGCTCCGTAAACATGGAATACAATTATTTGTACATTGTATAGGAATTTGGATGAAGTGCCAAAAAATAAGCAAACATTAAAAAAAGTTATTAGAACCTATTTCCTGAATGCTTATTATGCCTCTGGTGCTTGAATAATTGTCATCCAGACATTGTTACATGTTGCTCGTGCTCAAGACTTGAGCTTTTCCCCGATGCATCGGTTGATAGCTTTATGTAATATCTTTTTTTTCTTTCTTTTTTCATTTATCTTTTCTTCTTTTTCTTTGCCTCATTGAATTGTATTATTATCAACGTTCGTCGTCTAGGCCAGGAAATGGTATGCATGTGTAAATCGGATGAATGTATGTATGAATGTATGGGTGTGCTTGATTGGGTGTATGTGTTTGCTTATCGTATATATGAGAACAGGAATGAGTGCCCCTTAATACTCGTATACTGTCTAAGCCTTGTACTCCTCTCGGACGTTACTAGTATAGCTATCAGTCTGAGAGGGTTACAAGGCAATACTTACGAACATACAGGTGGTGGGTTGAGAAAAAAAACACAGCAGGGAGTGGTGTGACCCAACGTTGATTGCAGTCTCAATAATTACTTGAGAAAAAGGTACTTAAAGTAAATGGGTCAAATGGGAAAGGATGGGCACTCCTGCCTACCTATATAACGGGTAGGGGAAACAAAATAGTATTGGACATTTAGTAAGTCAACTTGACCATTCGGCTGTTGCCCCCCCCCCCACCGATTTCATAAAGTTCCACCACTGACTGAGGAGATGAACATTGCAAACTTGATGAGAGTTGTTGCTATGAGGTTTTCTCCCAAATTCATAATGATAAGACAAAATTATATTTGTTTTGACGTTTCGTGATTGCGAAATAAAATTGCCCTCCAATTATGCATCGTGTATGTTTGGACTTACCAACAAATACCCCGCTAAGTAGGACTAAATGGCATGGATCACCTAAATGTGTTCGATCTGTCTGTGTCCCTGACACACAATTTCAGATGCCGTGTATTGCAATGTTTCGATATCTTGTTATGATTTTCTGTCTTGTCGTATCAGTCCTGAAAATGTGGACACAGTCATTACACCGTTAACCCGGCATTGACTGGGGTCTCAGCAGAACGCCATTGACTGGGGGGGGGGGGGGGGGCGTTACACTAGGCCGGGCCATGCAAAACAGATTTCTGATTAATAGTGAAGTTATCATGTGCAATGTCATTACAAGCTTACATTATTTTTTTGAAATTTTTAAAATCAAATTTGGAGGTGCCAACCGGCCTCTTTTTAGGGACACTTTTGCCATTTTTCGTCAATATCGTACATTTTGGCATGAATGCATTTTTTTCGTTTTTTTTTTAATATAAATTTCGAATTCTTCGTATGCTGGTTGACAGCCGTAGTGATTTTCATAAAGTTATCATATACATTGAATCTGTTTCTCCGCATTTCCCGTAAGGATTTTAGTGCAAACGCTCGCAGCGCCATCTACTGAGCAGAATTGCAGTATATGTACTAGGTTCAGTTTTCAAACGCGGTGGCCTGCAGAGGGGCCCCACACGTGATGAAATGCAATACCAACAGGTTAACTCAGTGACAAGGACGCAGGAACCGGGGGGACAGGGGTCAGCCCCTCCCCCCTCCTACCCCCAACATTTTCGGATTTGAACATTACGCCTATGGGCGTTACATGGAAAGAATCGACTTCAGAATGCCTCCGCCGCCCCCCCCCCCCCCGAACTTTCGGAGAGTTGCGGCGCCCTTGCTCAGTGGGAACTGGATCTGGAGACAGGACAGGTACCGGGCCTCACGTCTGGAGACAGGACAAGTACCGGGCCTCACGTCTGGAGACAGGACAGGTACCGGGCCTCACGTCTGGAGACAGGACAAGTACCGGGCCTCACGTCTGGAGACAGGGCAGGTACCGGACCTGACGTCTGGAGACAGGACAGGTACCAGGCCTGACGTTTGGAGACAGGACAGGTACCGGGCCTGACATTTGGAGACAGGACAGGTACAGGTATCTGGCAAATGGGTCACACCGCGCTGAGAAGGAAGGCAGTCCGCATTATAAATCAATTTTGGAGGGAGGTTCTTTCTGCCCTTGCCGATTTTAAAGAGGAATATAAACTAAACACTCACCAAATAACTGCCAGTCCTATTTTTTTTCGGATACCACACAATTTAAGACTACATGGATTAAGGAATGGTACGAAAAAGGTATTAGAACGTTAAATGACCTGTTAAAGTCAGATGGTTCATTGATGAAATATGAATAACTGAAACAGATATATAACATCCAGGCTACATTTCTCGATTATAGGGCTTTATTAAGTAGTATACCTGGTGAATGGAGGGAATCTAGAGAAAGAATGAAACTAACCGAACCGACTATGGACCCATTCATCACTATAATTGTCTCTAAAAATACAGGAACATCCCACCTAAACAAGATATTAGTACGGAGCAAAACCAAACAACTTAATAATGTGTGGGAAGGGGCGTGGGAACATAGACTTCGAGAAGTGAATTGGACAAATGTCTATACAAGCTTAAGAGATACCCCGGTTCAGTACAGGACCACTAGATATAAAGTTATCAGCCGCATAGTAGGATCAAACAGTTTACTTGAGAAAATGAAGATAAAAAACTCAGATGCTTGTGAGTATTGCACGCAGCGGGAAAACATACTACACAAATTTTTGTATTGTAGAAGGGTACACAACTTTTGGAACGAATTAAAGGCGTGGTTTATAAGTAAACAACTGGGTATGAGCTCTTGGCTCCCTTAACTGAGACAGTGATCACGTTGCACAACGAGAGCGCCCTGTATCCAAAAGACCGCCTTGCCAACTCGGTGCGCACACGCGGAAGCTGCAGCAGTCCAGCCGCTGTGGCCCGAGTACCCTGATGGACACGTCACGGCGGTGGCTGATGGAGTCGCGCAGGCACCGGGGCGCGTTACAGTCACGGAAAATGCGATAAAGCTTTGAGATGTCCCGCTCACATACTCGCATCTCAATTGATGACCACTGCAGTTCCTCAAGAAAAGGTGAATCATGCTCCGATTTACGGGCGCAAAACACGACGCGAGCAGAATGATTTAACACCTTTTGCAAATGTTTTTTTTTTCTGCGTAACTCCACACCCACCCCATACAGTGATACAATACATAATGTGTGGGAAAACAAGCGATTCTATAAAACAAATTATTAACGTCATGTGAAAGACTATGTAACCATTTTGAAAGACCGCGCAACGTTGCGTAGCAACGGCGCACCACGAGTAATACTTGTGCCTCCCATGAGAGATGAGAATCAATGATAATCCCTAAAATTTTGGCTTTTGATGCGGGAACTAGAGTGGTGCTGTTGAAGGTAATTGAAAAGTTACTTGGTGTTTGTCGTTGGCGTGTTTTTATCAGTAAAATCTCTGTTTTGTTAGGGTTAAGTTTTAAACTATTGGCAACAAACCAAACGTGGGCCGCTTTCAATGTGTCTTCTACATCATTTTTTAGTGTTTGAACGTTGCCGGGCTCGCATGAGTGGATGAACTGTACATCATCTGCCTTCATTACAATTTCGGTCTCTGTGAAGTAACAGGGGAGGTCGTTTGTAAACAATAAGTAGAGGATTGGCCCAAGAAGAGACCCCTGTACTACGCCGTGCGAGACTGGGGCGATGTCGCTGTCCTGCACACGCTGCGAGCGCTCATTTAGCCAGTCACAAAACCAATGCGTATCAATACCGTACCACCCGAGATTCTCCAGGAGCCGGCGATGCGGGACGCTGTCAAAGGCTTTCGATGTGTCTGCTGTTGTCAGACTAGTGATCTTTCCCCCATCTACGTTACTAACAAAACAACCCACTGCGTCCAACATCGCCGACTCAGGTAGAGTGCCCGGGCCGGAAACCATGCTGCTCCTCGCCGAGAATGCAGTGGCCAAGCAGGTAAGACATTAATTTATTACACATCACTCGCTCAGTCACCTTAGCCACGGTCGGGAAAATCGATATTGGCCTGTAGTTATTAGGGTCGGCAACAGAGCCTGCCTTGTGTAGCGGTGTGACCCTTGCTACTTTCCACGCACTCGGCAGGATGCCAGACACGATCGACTCGTTAACAATGTGTAAGTGTGGTGCGATAACAGGAAATGCCATGCGGATCATAGCATGGCAATCATAGCAAGCAGATCATGGCGATGATGGCGTATCATCGCCACATGCCTTCGAGGCGGACATCTGTCTCACTGCCACAGAGAGCTCGGGTAGTGTTGCCGGGTACACCCGGAAAGCACCGCTCACTACACACCGCGGACGAGGGTCCAGAGGTTCAGCCGAGTCAGCCTGGGCCCCCACCTCAGCAGCGACTCGCGACCCACAGCTGGCAAAGTGATTGCTCAGCCGGTTCACCCACCCCCGACTTGTGACTGCTGCTGGTGCGTCGCTCCTCCGCGATGAAATGAGAAAGCGCTGGATATCCTTCCACGTGGTGTGTCGTGAGTTGCGGAAAGACGCCGCGAAGAATGCCGACCTGGCGCGGTACTGGTCTCCCTCCACAGCATTCCGATGCGATCGGTAGACTTCGCGGTTCTCCGGTGTAGGGTCGCGTACATACTCGGCACGGGCCTCATCACGCTCACGCATGTCACCACGAAGCTGGTCGGCGTCCGTGAGCCACGGGCATGGCGGGTGGCGAGGTTTCAGTTTGGGCAAGGGTATGTGCTTGTCAATAAGCGGGGACCACACCGACAGCCACTCCGACCACTTATCACCGACACCAACCGCCTCACGCACACCACTCCAGTCAGCCGTCAGCAGGTCCAGACGGAGAGCGTCAGGTACGAGAGACCGGGTCGATCGCACTGTAATCTCGGCTCTGTGCTTCCTCTCGCGGTTCAGGAGAGTCTGGGCGACAACCAGGCTGTGATCACTGCAGCTGGTCGGTATCACCTCCGCAGTCGTGACGTCATCGTTCGCTGGTACGATGACGTGGTCGATTATAGACCCCGGGCTAGTTCGGTTAGCCGCCGTGTTCGGCCTGGTCACACGCGACACTATCTGCTTCATGCTTCAGACAGAAACAGAGACGTCTGCCATTCTTGTAAAAGATTACATGGCACCATTATGGTATTGCTTGTTGAACACAATCAGTTTGGACAATGGCTTAACCCTATTCCCTGCGGGCGGCCAGAAATACGTTAACCTGCGGGGAGGGCCGATTCTGCCCCCCCCCCCCCCAGAGATCTCGAGAACCGCTCGGTCGATTACGATGGGAAAACAACATTCGATGCGTCATGACAAGATCTCTTTTTGGACCCCATCATTTTTGTTTTGTTCAAAAATGGGGGGCCAGGGGGCAAAAAATCCGAACATTTTGGGTGTTTTTTGAAAGGTCATTGCGGCCATGTGGGTCGACCGATTTGCATACCCCAAATGTTTTTGAGCTTCAAATGTACGGGTCTCTAATATATCAAAAGAGACAAAACAAAATAAAAATTATAGGCGTATTCAGGGAATGTAAAATGGGTGGATTTTCTGAAAAAAAGATATGTGCTGTTCGTGATTGTTTGGGACGACATGAACGTAACATGTGGGCATTATATGCTGTAATTTGATAAATTTGGATATATTGCGCATAGGCGGATCTAGGAAAAAACATGGGGCACCTTGCGCGTAACGCTTTTATCATCTTACTAATTTGAAGTTGGACCTAATTTGAGGGTGGGCATCGCCTCTCATTTTTTTTTGTATCCTGAGTGCACCTCTGCCCCAAAAATATGTACAATCCCAGTATCTATGATGCATATATCAGCCGACCCAAGCGCGAAGACGCGAAACTTATGGATACAATACCAATACATTGAAGACTGAAGAGTACCAAGCGTCGATTTCACAATATATTTTACTTCCGCCGGTTTACTGGTGGTCTGGAACATTGCACCCCTGGGAAGAATTCACGTAAACACCGCAAATAGCCAGCTGGTGAAGCTCCCACACCGTCGGCATTGGCAGCAGCCGATATTTGCAACATTAGGGCCGCCAGCAAACCCCTGCAGCCGCGCTGGACTGGCCAAACAACTGCGGAGTTCCGGCGCCACAGCTAACGGGAACCACCAACAACCGTGTATAACAGCCAACGGAAGCACCGGTAACCGGGTATTACAGACAGCAGAACCACCAGTAACCGGGTATAACAGCCAACGGAACCACCGGTAACCGGGTATTACAGACAGGAGAACCACCGGTAACCGGGTACAACAGCAAACGGAACCACCGGTAACCGGGTATTACAGACAGGAGAACCACCTGTAACCGTGCACAACAGCCAACGGAACCACCGGTAACCGGGTATTACAGACAGCAGAACCACCAGTAACCGGGTATAACAGCCAACGGAACCACCGGTAACCGGGTATTACAGACAGGAGAACCACCAGTAACCGGGTATAACAGCCAACGGAACCACCGGTAACCGGGTATTACTGACAGGAGAACCACTGGTAACCAGGTACAACAGCCAACGGAACCACCGGTACCCGGGTATTACAGACAGGAGAACCACCTGTAACCGGGTATAACAGCCAACGGAACCACCGGTAACCGGGTATTACAGACAGGAGAACCACCGGTAACCGGGTATAACGGCCAACGGAACCACCGGTAACTGGGTATTACAGACAGCAGAACCACCGGTAACCGGGTACAACAGCCAACGGAACCACCGGTAACCGGGTATTACAGACAGGAGAACCACCAGTAACCGGGTATAACAGCCAACGGAACCACCGGTATCCGGGTATTACAGACAGGAGAACCACCTGTAACCGGGTATAACAGCCAACGGAACCACCGGTAACCGGGTATTACAGACAGGAGAACCACCAGTAGCCGGGTATAACAGCCAACGGAACCACCGGTAACTGTGTATTACAGACAGGAGAACCACCGATAACCGGGTACAACAGCCAGCGGAACCACCGGTAACCGGGTGCAACAGCCAACGGAACCACCGGTAACCGGGTATTACAGACAGGAGAACCACCGGTAACCGGGTATGACAGCCAACGGAACCACCGGTAACCGGGTATTACAGACAGGAGAACCACCAGTAACCGGGTATAACAGCCAACGGAACCACCGGTAACCGGGTATTACAGACAGGAGAACCACCGGTAACCGGGTACAACAGCCAACGGAACCACCGGTAACCGGGTACAACAGCCAACGGAACCACAGGTAACTGG
The DNA here is from genome assembly GCA_036785665.1 of Chirona hameri. Lineage (NCBI taxonomy): Eukaryota > Metazoa > Arthropoda > Thecostraca > Balanomorpha > Balanidae > Chirona > Chirona hameri. The sequence goes on along the minus strand of JAXIVJ010004248.1, from coordinate 32,459 downwards.
GTATTACAGACAGGAGAACCACCGGTAACCGGGTACAACAGCCAACGGAACCACCGGTAATCGGGTATTACAGACAGGAGAACCACCAGTAACCGGGTATAACAGCCAACGGAACCACCGGTAACCGGGTATTACTGACAGGAGAACCACCGGTAACCAGGTACAACAGCTAACGGAACCACCGGTACCCGGGTATTACAGACAGGAGAACCACCTGTAACCGGGTATAACAGCCAACGGAAACACCGGTAACCGGGTATTACAGACAGGAGAACCACCTGTAACCGTGCACAACAGCCAACGGAACCACCGATAACCGGGTATTACAGACAGCAGAACGACCAGTAACCGGGTATAATAGCCAACGGAACCACCGGTAACCGGGTATTACAGACAGGAGAACCACCAGTAACCGGGTATAACAGCCAACGGAACCACCGGTAACCGGGTATTACTGACAGGAGAACCACCGGTAACCAGGTACAACAGCCAACGGAACCACCGGTATCCGGGTATTACAGACAGGAGAACCACCTGTAACCGGGTATAACAGCCAACGGAACCACCGGTAACCGGGTATTACAGACAGGAGAACCACCAGTAGCCGGGTATAACAGCCAACGGAACCACCGGTAACCGTGTATTACAGACAGGATAACCACCGATAACCGGGTACAACAGCCAACGGAACCACCGGTAACCGGGTGCATCAGCCAACGGAACCACCGGTAACCGGGTATTACAGACAGGAGAACCACCGGTAACCGGGTATAACGGCCAACGGAACCACCGGTAACTGGGTATTACAGACAGCAGAACCACCGGTAACCGGGTACAACAGCCAACGGAACCACCGGTAATCGGGTATTACAGACAGGAGAACCACCTGTAACCGTGTACAACAGCCAACGGAACCACCGGTAACCGGGTATTACAGACAGCAGAACCACCAGTAACCGGGTACAACAGCCGACGGAACCACCGGTAACCGGGTATTACAGACAGAAGAACCACCTGTAACCGTGTACAACAGCCAACGGTACCACCGGTAACCAGGTATTACAGACAGCAGAACGACCGGTAATCGGATACAACAGCCGACGGAACCACCGGTAACCGGGTATTACAGACAGAAGAACCACCTGTAACCAGGTACAACAGCCAACGGGACCACCGGTAACCGGGTATTACAGACAGGAGAACCACCGGTAACCGGGTACAACAGCCAACGGAACCACCGGTAACCGGGTATTACAGACAGCAGAACGACCGGTAATCGGATACAACAGCCGACGGAACCACCGGTAACCGGGTATTACAGACAGAAGAACCACCTGTAACCAGGTACAACAGCCAACGGGACCACCGGTAACCGGGTATTACAGACAGGAGAACCACCGGTAACCGGGTACAACAGCCAACGGAACAACCGGTAACCGGGTACAACAGCCAACAGATCCACCGGTAACCGGGTATTACAGACAGCAGAACCGCCGGTAGCCGGGTATTACAGACAGCAGAACCGCCGGTAGCCGAACAACCGACAAAGCCGCCGGTAATGGGATAGAACAGCCGACGGAACTATCGAGTCGCCACAGCAGGGGAAACCATCGATAACCAGCTGCAGTGTGAACTGGTGGCGCAGATATAGGGGGGGGGAGGGGGGGCAGTTATTCACCAAACATGCTGGACAGTATTGAGTCATAAAACAACCATGGATAAATAATCTAACGATCGTAGATACTATTCAGAACTCAAGCGAGGTACGGAATCAGACTTGTAATTGATTCGACACTGCTTGAATCTAATGGAATCGTTCAATCAAAATTCCTTGAATAAAAAATAATTGATTCACCACCAGATCCTTCGATTCATGAATCGTGATTGAATCAAAACCCGCATAAAATCAAGGCTGATTGAATCAAAAGATTTAGCGATTCTTAACGATTCAAGTACACTGGTAAATTGTGCAAATAGATGCAGTCCCAGTGGCTACATTCATTTTTACTGAAATGGTATTGCTGTAACAATGTTTTAATGATCATATATATGTATGTTTCCATTTGTATTGATTTGACATACATTCACCACATATATTTAAATGTGGAATCAAACGTGAATCGATTCAAACATTTGTTTTGATTATTTGAATCGGAAAGAATCAATTCTCAAAATTGTATCCGTAAATCGAACTGTGATTTTATTATTCAGATTAAAAAATGAATCATGATTGAATCGTTCCAAAAACATCGAATCAATTACCAGTCTGCACGGAATCGTGCAGCATTACGTCACGAATCTGCTGTGGTACAGAATCGCTCAGAAATTGCAGTGCCTACACAATCGCAGAACAGGTCCGTGGCCAGGCGCGTAACCACCACTGGGGTCACTGGGGATCAGTCCCCAGTCACATTTTCGGATTTTAACATTACACCTATGGGCGTTGCATGGACAAAATCGACTTCAAAGTGCCTCCGTCCACACCTACTTTCGGAAGGTGGTTACGCCTATGTCTGTGACACGGAATCACAAAAACAAAACAGCATAGAATGACGAACCAACCGAGACACTTTCCTACTGTAGCACACCGTCACAATATCACCGACACCTGCGACACCTCTTACCTGCCAGAGAGTGATTTACAGTCTGTCCCGGCACTACAGACAGACATGTCACTCCACCACTGAGTTAGTTACCAGTCGGTCCCGAGACAGATATGTCCTCCACCACTGAGTTAGTTACCAGTCTATGCCGGCTTTTCAGACAGACCTGTCCTCCACCACTGAGTTAGTTACCAGTCTATGCCGGCTTTTCAGACAGACCTGTCCTCCACCACAGAGTCAGTTACCAGTCTGTCCCGGCACTACAGACAGACCCATGTCCTCCACCACAGAGTCAGTTACCAGTCTGTCCCGGCACTACAGACAGATATGTCCCTCCACCACTGAGTTAGTTACCAGTCTATCCCGGGACTACTGACAGACCTGTCCTCTACCACTGAGTTAGTTACCAGTCTATCTCGGCTTTTCAGACAGACCCATGTCCTCCACCACAGAGTCAGTTACCAGTCTGTCCCGGCACTACAGACAGATCTGTCCTCCACCACTGAGTCAGTTACCAGTCTATCCCGGCACTACTGACATACCTGTCCTCCACCACTGAGTTAGTTACCAGTCTATCCCGGCACTACTGACAGACCTGTCCTCCACCACTGAGTTAGTTACCAGTCTATCCCGGGACTACTGACAGACCTGTCCTCCACCACTGAGTCAGTTACCAGTCTGTCCCGGCACTACAGACAGACCTGTCCTCCACCACTGAGTCAGTTACCAGTCTATCCCGGGACTACTGACAGACCTGTCCTCCACCACTGAGTCAGTTACCAGTCTGTCCCGGCACTACAGACAGACCTGTCCTCCACCACTGAGTCAGTTACCAGTATATCCCGGCACTACAGACAGACCTGTCCTCCACCACTGAGTTAGTTACCAGTCTATCCCGGCACTAAAGACAGACCAGTCACTCTACCACCGAGTCAGTTACCAGTCTGTCCCTGACAAAAAGCGTGACATCCATCGTTCCCTATGATCTCGCTCCTTGCACCTCACCCCCCCCCCCCCCCCATTATCACGGCGCTGTACACTGTGCAGTGTGCTGTCACATATTAGGTCAGCTTGTTTTCGACAACCGAGGAGAGGTGAGCCGGGTCGGTTTCCATTCCGTCAGCCGTCTGGTTTCCATTCCGTCCGCCGTCTGGTTTCCATTCCGCCCGCCGTCTGGTTTCCATTCCGTCAGCCGTCTGGTTTCCATTCCGTCCGCCGTCTGGTTTCCATTCCGTCAGCCGTCTGGTTTCCATTCCGTCAGCCGTCTGGTTTCCATTCCGTCCGCCGTCTGGTTTCCATTCCGTCGGCCGTCTGGTTTCCATTCCGTCAGCCGTCTGGTTTCCATTCCGTCCGCCGTCTGGTTTCCATTCCGTCCGCCGTCTGGTTTCCATTCCGTCCGCCGTCTGGTTTCCATTCCGTCCGCCGTCTGGTTTCCATTCCGTCCGCCGTCTGGTTTCCATTCCGTCCGCCGTCTGGTTTCCATTCCGTCCGCCGTCTGGTTTCCATTCCGTCCGCCGTCTGGTTTCCATTCCGTCCGCCGTCTGGTTTCCACTCCGTCCGCCGTCTGGCTTCCATTCCGTCCGCCGTCTGGTTCCATTCCGCCCGCCGTCTGGTTTCCATTCCGTCCGCCGTCTGGTGTCCATTCCGTCCGCCGTCTGGTTTCCATTCCATCAGCCGTCTGGTTTCCATTCCGTCAGCCGTCTGGTTTCCATTCCGTCCGCCGTCTGGTTTCCATTCCGTCCGCCGTCTGGTTTCCATTCCGTCCGCCGTCTGGTTTCCATTCCATCAGCCGTCTGGTTTCCATTCCGTCAGCCGTCTGGTTTCCATTCCGTCAGCCGTCTGGTTTCCATTCCGTCCGCTGTCTGGTTTCCATTCCGTCCGCTGTCTGGTTTCCATTCCGTCAGCCGTCTGGTTTCCATTCCGTCAGCCGTCTGGTTTCCATTCCGTCCGCTGTCTGGTTTCCATTCCGTCCGCTGTCTGGTTTCCATTCCATCAGCCGTCTGGTTTCCATTTCGTCAGCCGTCTGGTGAACCGAGGTCAACACGGAGTCGTTCGGAGCGCTGGGGCCGCCATTGACCTGCAGTGGCCCACGGGGAACCCCGGACCGTTGGCGCCGTGTTACGACAGGAAACAAACAGCCCTGAGCGGACAGCGCCGCCGCGGCCAGATTCGCCACAGCTGCGCCAGAGAGTGTTGGCTCAATGTTTACGGTCCGGCGTACAGACGGCTTACGTCTCGGAAACGCACATGTTTTCTTTCGCGGTAATATCTTTAAAAAATGCCCGAATATTTGAATGGATGGATTTCTGGGATCAGAACCCTATACTAAGCAGAGCTTGTTGCGTGAGTCCTGACCCCTACCATCCGATGGCGTAGTTCCAGTTCAACGGCAGAATTTAGTGGCGAATGTTTAACGTGCTCGAAGTTGGAACACGGTCCGCCCAGCTCCTGATCTGATCTGACCTGATATAGTTCTGCCGTGCAATGTCGGCATCATCTGACATATCCTCAATTATAATGCGATCAAGATATTTAACATTGTCTACTTTTTCAATTGGCCCCGACCCTAGCTTAAAAGTTGGCACCTTGACATCACTCATCCATTTTGACTTACAACTCATTGTAACACCTTTTTCGCCATTATAATTAATGTCATTTGATAAGCCAAATTCATAGCAAATGTCTAACAGTTTCTGGAGTCCTCCACTGGATGGAGCAATCAATACTAAATCATCGGCATACATTAAATGGTTGACCAGTTTCTCGCCAACAATACAACCTATGCTACACTGATTCAAGATGGTACAAGTCCATCCATATACACATTACGCAAGAATGGGGATAAAATGCCACCCTGACTTACACCATTTGATACATTAAATCTCTCGGAACAAGTGGATCCCCATTTGAAAATCATTTTATATTTTGATACCTACAGCAATTCGATATTTAACTTTGAGCTAGGCCTTAACCCGCCATTGACTGGGGGGGGGCGTTTAACCCCCCCCCCCTGATGAATTTTCGCAATAGCTGGAACACTAATAGCGCTATCAACGTTAAACTTCTGGTACCTTCTTATAGATCATTTTTACGTCTTGTGTGCAAAAATAAAAATAAATCGTCGATTTTTTTTCTCGAGTTATAGCGAATTTAGTGACGTCACTACACACGAGTTTTACACCAAAATCATCTAAAATTTGCCAAGCCGTACAAATGCCACATTTGAAGCAAAATGCAATCGAAAAACGCCAAAAGATAGCACATTGCAACGGCTAAAAACTGGCTATCTCTGATTTAAATAAAAATTGTTTTTGACCCCTAAAAATTAAAAAAGAAAAACATTTTTTTTGGGGGGGGGGGGAAATTATCACAAAATCAAAATTTTCTAAAATATTCAAAAACCGGAAGATATGTCAGAGAACCATACCTAGGCAACTACTATGCCAAATTTTAAACTGATATCTCCATTTTTGACTGACTTATCACATCTAAAATATGGGTAACTTAAAACGTCATATTTTGAAATTGCGTTTGTTTGGCTTTTATTGACTAGGTACATACAAATAAATGCCATCACTGTATTTCTGAGACAAAACTGGTCTAGCAACATGCCTTTTTTGTTTAGATTTAACGATTTAAAATTTTGACCTTCGGTGACCTGAACTTGACCCGAAATTGACATTTACTTCACTTTTTTATGGAAAGTATGGCCTATAAACTCAAATACGCCGATTTTGACCTTTGACCTGACCGTTACCTGACATTTGACCTCACTTTGACATTTTTGAACATTTTTTGGATTTGTCTCACTGAGAGATTTCGATTGCCGCCTTGCGCGTCTCGCTGCGATCATTAGTTCGAAAGATAACCAGGGGGCGTTTAACGCCCCCCCTCAGTCAATGGTGTTCTGCTCAAACCCCAGTCAATGCCGGGTTAAACATGAAGATACCACGAACAGATTTTTGAGATGCGTAATCTGCTAGTTCCCCGGATAAAGTCGTTGCACTCAACATACGATTCTTTTTATTTATTTTTTGCATTTGTTTTTTATTTATTTATCAATGAAGAGTTTGTATTTACACTCGTCATGTTCACTGAAGCACAAGTGGAAAAAATGATGCAAACAACAATCAACCTAGATGCCACACTGCCACAAGCGGCCTCCTCTGACGTCACACGTTGCTCCCGGTGGTCGGCGGCACTGTGACGACTGGCCGTATCGGATCGCAAACGCCTCCAGCTGGCTATCGGGGTGCTCCTCCTGCGTGCGCTGTCATATGATGCGTCACTCCTACGTATCGGCAGTCCGCCTCTGCAGAACCTCTGGCAGCGTAGAAAATTATGTAGGCTGAAGCGTTCTTGACCTCGGCAGCCGTACACTCCTTCACGTTAGAATCGTTGGCGAGGTACCACCTGGCGGCTGGCTGGTTGAAACAGTAGACAGTGTAGTGACCGCTGTGCTGGCTGCCATGGTGCTCAACTACCCCGTACAGGTCGTACACGATACCGTGCGAGTCGTGGTGCGGACCGATCGACAGCTGACTCAGTCAATGTCACGCAGCGGGAATGATACTCGTGTGTGTTTTCAGCGTGGCAGTGCCAGTATACCTGAACCGCTTTAAATGGAATATAATGACCGGCGGAAGGCGCCAAAATTCTAATTTCTTGTAGGCGTCGTTGCTTTCCTTACAACTTCGACAGGTCCAATCGTTAACCCGCGAGTTACTGGGGTATATTTCATAACGCGACTTACTGGGTGGGGGGGGGGGCTATTTTTTCCCCCCCCCCCCCCCCTCAGATCTCTCCGGAACTACTGAACCGAATGTACAAATTCAAACGGCATTCGATAGCCCTTGGAAATTTATCGAGGGAAACATAATATTGTTGACCTCGGGGTCACCGATGACGTCACAGGTCAGGTCAAGTACACAATGTTTGACCGTGTCAAAAGGTCTCGATGGATGGAATTGTCGCGCAAAATTGCGATATTAAACGCATAAGCTGTCGATAAATCGGTATGATTCGTGTGTCTGACACTTCTAAGTACTTTTCTAAGCTGTTTATGACCTTGGGTCAGATATTGATGTAGTTTTTTTTCAGAGTTATCAAGAGGATTCTTACTTTATATTATTACAAATTCAGATATTTCGGCACACATTGTGGCGCCTTCTTCAGTGAAACTGAAGAAGGCGCCACAATGTGTGCCGAAATATCTGAATTTGTAATAATATAAAGTAAGAATCCTCTTGATAACTCTGAAAAACTACATCAATATCTTAATAACCTGAGGAAAAGTTAATAATGACTCTTAAGTCGTACCTACCTTGGGTCAGGTCAAGGTCATCCGAGGTCATGATGTCAAACTGCAGATTACGGTCATTAGGCGTTGTAACACATGTTTATGGGTTTGTTTTCGTCTAGAACGCGTAAAATGACCTTAGAACATTGTTTGTTCCATATAAATAGAAGTAAAACACAAAAATGGAAAGGCGTTTTTTATGCATAGTAATGCTGTGAGAGGTGTTCGATTTTTGTCATTTAAAGGTCATAACTCAGTCATTTTTGAAGATATCGACTTCAAATTTGGTACACATATTCACCGCACACGTTTCGATAACTTGTATTCCGGTTTTTTGAAAATTATGATTTTTTCTTGAAAATTTTGTAAAAAAAACAAACATGTATTTGGATTACTCAAAATTTGTAATTGAAAAAAACTCAAAAATCCGAGATAGCAGTTTGATAGCCCGGTCTATTGTCAGTAATTTTATTTAAGACAATTGAGTTGATCTCAAACATTGTACTTTTGACAGCGTTTTCCGCAAACCATTATTTTGCTACCAAAACCGAAGAACATGACGTCACTCTGACGTCATTCCCGGTTGACCTATCATAACCTCATATTTTTCCTTTTGCCAACATATATAAAATTAATGTGACATAAGGTACTGCAAGTTTGGTGACGATACCGGTGTTCGTTCAGGAATTATTGCAAAATAACGGGAGGGGGGCAAAAAATAGCCCCCCCCAGTAACTCGCGGGTTAACAAGGTCACCTCGGACGTATTGGTCCAGACAGCGGTACAGACAATCCCGGCCTTCAGTCGTTACTGTCAGCGGTACAGACAATCCCGGCCTTCAGTCGTTACTGTCAGCGGTACAGACAATCCCGGCCATCAGTCGTTACTGTCAGCGGTACAGACAATCCCGGCCTTCAGTCGTTACTGTCAGCGGTACAGACAATCCCGGCCTTCAGTCGTTACTGTCAGCGGTACAGACAATCCCGGCCTTCAGTCGTTACTGTAAGCGGTACAGACAATCCCGGCCTTCAGTCGTTACTGTAAGCGGTGCAGACAATCCCGGCCTTCAGTCGTTACTGTCAGCGGTACAGACAATCCCGGCCTTCAGTCGTTACTGTCAGCGGTACAGACAATCCCGGCCTTCAGTCGTTACTGTCAGCGGCAGTGACAGCAGCGATAACGTTTCAAACGCAGCAGATTCGTAGCCGCAGGCGATGCAGTTCAGTGTCGACTTTTGTAGGCCGTGGAAGAGCCTTGACACAATCGAGTCGTTAGTAAGATGAAACTGCCGCCAGACCGTCTCGGCTGCATCGGTGTCGGAAGAACTGTCAGGGGCAGCGCGGGAGGCGGTGCTTTAGTTACTACCACCACGTTCAGGTCGTCATGTAGCCATTCCAGCAACCGGATGGCGAACTCGTGCGCGTCGTGCATGCGCATGCCGCTGAATTCCGTGCGGCGCGCGCACAGCTCTGCTCGTAGCCGGTGTGGTGAAACGAACGGGAACTTTCGCGACCACACGATGCCCAGAAGCTGTCCTTTGCCAACTTACCGTGACTTGGCGAGTGGTTATTGATATCGTGGAGCAATTCGCCATCTGTATGGGTGACGAGGTCTCGTGTATGCGCTAAGACCTGAAAAATGACATTCATATAGCAAGTGCTACCAATATTTTCAAGACCAGTAGCAACGGCAGGAAGAGATCTAGCTGGACATTCGGCGGCGAAGTACTGATGGGCCCGAGAAGGTATTTGCACCCACCGTTGGAAGTCATCTCGTTTCTCAAGGCTCCCAGGCATGCCTGCTCTAACCCCGATGAGTAGCGGCGTATTCTTGTCATTGTACTCTGACTTGCCGATTTCGCAGCTGTCTCTAACCGGCCTACCACTGCTGATAGTGCTGCTGCCGCCCATCGGGTTTCCGGTCTCGCGGTGACAGCTTAACGGCTCGCCGGTCTCGTTGTCTTCGCCCAACGATGGTACACCGTTGCCATCAGCCGCTACTCCGAGGAGAACTGAGGCTGCGTTCCCGCGCAAAATGGCCATAGAGCAACGTTGAAGCAGCCAATCCATTTCCCGAGGGTCGCCCGTCACAGCTGTTATTTTGGCGGCCAGCTCCTTCATCAGCGATCGGGTGGAAGGTCCGCAGGCTCCAGTGGTTTCGAAGGCTACAGGAGCGAAGAAGAAGAAGCGGTCGGCCAATCCAGTGTACTTCAGACGCTTGACCTTTTCTGCTTCCTTAGCAGCCGCTCCAGCTTCCACGGAAGCCGCCAGAACACGTGAGCTTGCGAAGCTGTTGACGCACGTGGCATCCCATACAAGACATCGGCCCTGTGCAAATGGGTACAGCGATATTCCATCGGGCCGCTTGCCATCACCCCCGTCGATGCCTTGAGGCTCCAGGAGAGCGGGGACGCCGGCAGACTGCAGGGCCCGCCTGACAATGTCATTCAGCGCTGTGTGCCGTGGAAGTCTACCTGCACTAAAACGGCATGTCAGAGCATGACAACCTTTACTGTCTGCCGGCGTTCCACACCTACAGAGGTACTGACTGGAAACTTCGGCACCAACTCTCAGGGCGACGGCGATGCGGACGGTCTGATTGTCAAGGTGGGTGCCGAGACTCGCAGAGGGCAGTGCTCGCAGCCATGCGCCGCTCTCAGAAGTAGCTGCACCTAGGAGCCGGGCTCTGCCAAACTGGTTGGAGTTCAGTAGTAAGGACTCTCTCTTGCATTCCGCTAGAGGAGAGTCCCAGAGCCTCTGCCAACTGCAAGCTTCATCCTTGGGAACTCCCTTATCACCGACCATCTTTTGCCTCTCGGAAACGGCTTTCTCAAGCTCGTCGGAGACCAGTGCGCCGAAGGAAGGAGGCAGTAAGCGGGACAGCAGCTGACGGCAGCGTTGGAGAGAAGCAATAAAGCTCGGAAGAGCAACGTCTGCTGTCCGTCGAAGACCGAGCCCGCCGACTCTAGTGGGTAGCACAGCCTGTTCCCAACTTGACTCTTCGAATCGGACGTTCGTCAGGTCCGTCACACCCTGCTTCAGAACGCTGTCGAGTTCAGCCAGTATGTCCTCTTGTTGATAGATTGGGGCAGCCCTCAGCAAATACTGAAGTCTCGGCAGCCAAATTGAGCTTTTAAGGAGAAACAACGCTGTATGCGCATCCATATGACAGACAGGTTATGATCCGTCATATAGGGTTAAGACAGACGGGTTATGATCCGTCATATAGGGTTAAGACAGACGGGTTATGATCCGTCATATAGGGTTAAGACAGACGGGTTATGATCCGTCATATAGGGTTAAGACAGACGGGTTATGATCCGTCATATAGGGTTAAGACAGACGGGTTATGATCCGTCATATAGGGTTAAGACAGACGGGTTATGATCCGTCATATAGGGTTAAGACAGACGGGTTATGATCCGTCATATAGGGTTAAGACAGACGGGTTATGATCCGTCATATAGGGTTAAGACAGACGGGTTATGATCCGTCATATAGGGTTAAGACAGACGGGTTATGATCCGTCATATAGGGTTAAGACAGACGGGTTATGATCCGTCATATAGGGTTAAGACAGACGGGTTATGATCCGTCATATAGGGTTAAGACAGACGGGTTATGATCCGTCATATAGGGTTAAGACAGACGGGTTATGATCCGTCATATAGGGTTAAGACAGACGGGTTATGATCCGTCATATAGGGTTAAGACAGACGGGTTATGATCCGTCATATAGGGTTAAGACAGACGGGTTATGATCCGTCATATAGGGTTAAGACAGACGGGTTATGATCCGTCATATAGGGTTAAGACAGACGGGTTATGATCCGTCATATAGGGTTAAGACAGACGGGTTATGATCCGTCATATAGGGTTAAGACAGACGGGTTATGATCCGTCATATAGGGTTAAGACAGACGGGTTATGATCCGTCATATAGGGTTAAGACAGACGGGTTATGATCCGTCATATAGGGTTAAGACAGACGGGTTATGATCCGTCATATAGGGTTAAGACAGACGGGTTATGATCCGTCATATAGGGTTAAGACAGACGGGTTATGATCCGTCATATAGGGTTAAGACAGACGGGTTATGATCCGTCATATAGGGTTAAGACAGACGGGTTATGATCCGTCATATAGGGTTAAGACAGACGGGTTATGATCCGTCATATAGGGTTAAGACAGACGGGTTATGATCCGTCATATAGGGTTAAGACAGACGGGTTATGATCCGTCATATAGGGTTAAGACAGACGGGTTATGATCCGTCATATAGGGTTAAGACAGACGGGTTATGATCCGTCATATAGGGTTAAGACAGACGGGTTATGATCCGTCATATAGGGTTAAGACAGACGGGTTATGATCCGTCATATAGGGTTAAGACAGACGGGTTATGATCCGTCATATAGGGTTAAGACAGACGGGTTATGATCCGTCATATAGGGTTAAGACAGACGGGTTATGATCCGTCATATAGGGTTAAGACAGACGGGTTATGATCCGTCATATAGGGTTAAGACAGACGGGTTATGATCCGTCATATAGGGTTAAGACAGACGGGTTATGATCCGTCATATAGGGTTAAGACAGACGGGTTATGATCCGTCATATAGGGTTAAGACAGACGGGTTATGATCCGTCATATAGGGTTAAGACAGACGGGTTATGATCCGTCATATAGGGTTAAGACAGACGGGTTATGATCCGTCATATAGGGTTAAGACAGACGGGTTATGATCCGTCATATAGGGTTAAGATATAGTTCAACCTAAAACTAAGCCAAGATTAGAGAAAGCTCTTTCCCTCCCCAGTCCACTATGAGCACATTGAAGTTGATTTCACTGAGCAGACTTCATTAGTGACACTGAGGAGCCGCGTGGCTGGCGCCGAATGCAGTGAAGCTGTGGTCTGCAGACTGATAATGCGATGGAAAGGAGCGGTCTGCAGACTGAGAATGCGGTGGGAAGGGGCGGTCTGCAGACTGAGAATGCGGTGGGAAGGGGCGGTCTGCAGACTGAGAATGCGGTGGGAAGGGGCGGTCTGCAGACTGAGAATGCGGTGAGAAGGAGCGGTCTGCAGACTGAGAATGCGGTGAGAAGGAGCGGTCTGCAGACTGAGAATGCGGTGGGAAGGGGCGGTCTGCAGACTGAGAATGCGGTGGGAAGGGGCGGTCTGCAGACTGAGAATGCGGTGGGAAGGAGCGGTCTGCAGACTGAGAATGCGGTGAGAAGGAGCGGTCTGCAGACTGAGAATGCGGTGAGAAGGAGCGGTCTGCAGACTGAGAATGCGGTGAGAAGGAGTGGTCTGCAGACTGATACTGCGGTAAGAAGGAGCGGTCTGCAGACTGAGAATGCGGTGGGAAGGAGCGGTCTGCAGACTGAGAATGTGGTGGGAAGGAGCGGTCTGCAGACTGAGAATGCGGTGGGAAGGAGCGGTCTGCAGACTGAGAATGCGGTGGAAAGGAGCGGTCTGCAGACTGAGAATGCGGTGGGAAGGAGCGGTCTGCAGACTGAGAATGCAATGGGAAGGAGCGGTCTGCAGACTGAGAATGCGGTGGGAAGGAGCGGTCTGCAGACTGAGAATACGGTGGGAAGGAGCGGTCTGCAGACTGAGCATGCGGTAAGAAGGAGCGGTCTGCAGACTGAGAATGCGGTGGGAAGGAGCGGTCTGCAGACTGAGAATGCGGTGGGAAGGAGCGGTCTGCAGACTGAGAATGCGGTGGGAAAGAGCGGTCTGCGGACTGAGAATGCGGTGGGAAGGAGAGGTCTGCAGACTGATAATGCGGTGGGAAGGAGCGGTCTGCAGACTGAGAATGCGGTGGGAAGGAGCGGCCTGCAGCCTGAGAATGCGGTGGGAAGGAGCGGTCTGCACACTGAGAATGCGGTGGGAAGGAGCGGTCTGCAGACTGAGAATGCGGTGGGAAGGAGCAGTCTGCAGACTGAGAATGCGGTGGGAAGGAGCGGTCTGCAGACTGAGAATGCGGTAAGAAGGAGCGGTCTGCGGACTGATAATGCGGTAGGAAGGAGTGGTCTTCAGACTGAGAATGCGGTGGGAAGGAGCGGTCTGCGGACTGAGAATGCGGTGAGAAGGAGCGGTCTGCAGAATGCGAATGCGGTGGGAAGGAGCGGTCTGCAGACTGAGAATGCGGTAAGAAGGAGCGGTCTGCGGGCTGAGAATGCGGTAGGAAGGAGTGGTCTGCAGACTGAGAATGCGGTGGGAAGGAGCGGTCTGCAGACTGATAACGCGGTGGGAATGAGCGGTCTGCAGACTGCGAATGCGGTGGGAAGGAGGGATCTGCAGACTGAGAATGCGGTGGGATGGAGTAGTGCCACCTCACGGTGAGATCCCGCAGGGTCCCGGGCTGACTCCTGCCGGCAGGCGGGACACATGACCTTGACATCTGCTCTGTCACAGTTCACACTTGACAGTCTCTGGCTACATTGAGAACACACCGGAGCACATTGGACTTCGTTGCGGATTTTACATGTCGCTGTAATATATCATGCTAAAAGTGATTACTGCAATCTTACATCTATCCCAGAGAAGTTCTTCCGCAATGGACCTTACGGATGAAGAGAAGTTCTTACGGATGAAGCTTGTTGTATCCCATATGCAACCTTTCAGGGAGGACCTGTTTGATGATTGGCAGCGGAGTGCTGGCGGCGTCGGTAGCGGTGACAGCTGACGTTGACAGATGACAGCCGCCCGTCATTAGGCAAAATGACAGACGCAGGCCCGGCCGGCAGACGCTTCTCGACGAAAAACGGAGCTGGATCGACATGGGGTTTTCAGGGAGATCTGAACGGTACTGGAGACGGTGGAGACGGTGGAGACGGTGGAGACACTGGAGACGGTGGAGACGGTGGAGACACTGGAGATACTGGAGATACTGGAGACGGTGGAGACATTGGAGACACTGGAGACACTGGAGACGGTGGAGACACTGGAGACACTGGAGACACTGGAGACGGTGGAGACGGTGGAGACGGTGGAGACGGTGAAGACACTGTAGACGGTGGAGACGGTGGAGACACTGGAGACACTGGAGACACTGGAGACGGTGGAGACGGTGGAGACGGTGGAGATGGTGGAGACGGTGGAGACGGTGGAGACGGTGGAGACGGTGGAGACGGTGGAGACGGTGGAGACACTGGAGACGGTGGAGACGGTGGAGACGGTGGAGACACTGGAGACGGTGGAGACGGTGGAGACTGTGGAGACACTGGAGACGGTGGAGACGGTGGAGACGGTGGAGACGGTGGAGACACTGGAGACGGTGGAGACGGTGGAGACGGTGGAGACACTGGAGACGGTGGAGACGGTGGAGACGGAGGAGACGGTGGAGACACTGGAGATACTGGAGACGGTGGAGACGGTGGAGACACTGGAGATACTGGAGACACTGGAGACGGTGGAGACATTGGAGACGCTGGAGACACTGGATACACTGGAGACGGTGGAGACGGTGGAGACACTGGAGACGGTGGAGACGGTGGAGACGGTGGAGACACTGGAGACGGTGGATACGGTGGATACACTGGAGACGGTGGAGACGGTGGAGACGGTGGAGACGGTGGAGACGGTGGAGACGGTGGAGACGGTGGAGACGGTGGAGACACTGGAGACGGTGGAGACGGTGGAGACGGTGGAGACGGTGGAGACGGTGGAGACGGTGGAGACGGTGGAGACGGTGGAGACGGTGGAGACGGTGGAGACACTGGAGACGGTGGAGACGGTGGAGACGGTGGAGACACTGGAGACACTGGATACACTGGAGACGGTGGAGACGGTGGAGACGGTGGAGACGGTGGAGACGGTGGAGACACTGGAGACGGTGGAGACACTGGAGACACTGGAGACACTGGAGACGGTGGAGAGACTGGAGACACTGGAGACGGTGGAAACATTGGAGACACTGGAGACGGTGGAGACACTGGAGACACTGGAGACGGTGGAGACACTGGAGACACTGGAGACGGTGGAGACGGTGGAGACACTGGAGACGGTGGAGACACTGGATACACTGGAGACACTGGAGACACTGGAGACGGTGGAGACACTGGAGACACTGGAGACGGTGGAGACATTGGAGACACTGGAGACGGTGGAGACACTGGAGACACTGGAGACGGTGGAGACACTGGAGACACTGGAGACGGTGGAGACGGTGGAGACGGTGGAGACGGTGGAGACACTGGATACGGTGGAGACACTGGAGACACTGGAGACGGTGGAGACACTGGAGACAGTGGAGATGGTGGAGACACTGGAGACACTGGAGACACTGGAGACACTGGAGACGGTGGAGACACTGGAGACACTGGAGACGGTGGAGACGGTGGAGACGGTGGAGACACTGGAGACGGTGGAGACGGTGGAGACACTGGAGACACTGGGGACGGTGGATATGTCGAGCCACTGGTGACTGAGCCTCCTGAAGACATTGTACCACCGCTGCAACAATCAGTAAAGGGTATACAGGAATACAACAAAATAACGATGCATATACATTTTAAGAGATCAGCTTGTGATACCAAGTAGCAATGATACTATAAATCTATAAATATTTCGTACTCTGACATCAGCCACTATAAGATGACAGCTTTCCTGATAGAAGCAGATGCAGGCACTTTTCAAGAATGTGAACGTTAAAGGGAATAGTTCACATTTAACATGGGTTTTTGAAATGCGATAGCAGATTTGTAGAGCAGATCGAAAAATGGGTTGTGGTGAAAGAGTTACCTCGCTACGTTAAGTAATTTCGACACAGGACTAATGGGCCCCTTTTGAAGACGCTGTTCCGTGCCCCGATCAGGGTCAAGAAACTTGTTTCGGGTCCTCACAACGGTTATTTACGTTACAAGCAGCCTGCGTATATATGCCTAAAGCCCGTCGTTATTGTGTGCAATAGTTTCCATATCCAAGCTACCATATGCATGACGTCATAATTTTCATTAAGTGTGTTAGGCCATGGAGGAGAAAAGAGAAACATACCCATTTTTTCGACGGATATCCATCTATCGTCCAAACAAATGCCATATTCGTTTTTTCAGTTCGAAATACCCCGTATAGGCAAATTTCAAGACTTTTTCAAGGTGAACTCTTCCCTTTAAGACCAGGAGGCCGATACTTGACAGATCGACAAATGCTCCGACTCACTGAGCCCCGGTTCACTCGAAAGCGCACGATTTACGAGCTGTGGAGCTTAAAGGGAAATAATGACCTTTTGATTTTGTTAGCAACAATTTCTTAGGCTCCCGTTATATTTTTAAAATTATTTTATTTAAATTTAAGAATTAAATAAAATTATTCCCAAATTCAAAGTTGTAAGTTTGGAAGAAATACAAAACAAGTACCTTGTGTACATCATGAAGGTCATTGACAAATTCGTCCTTCCCTACCATTGTTAACATCGAGTGCGGCATTTGTGGAGCCTCTGTGACATTTCCGATCAAACTGAGCGCTGCTCGGACACCCGCTAGTAGCGCTTTCGTTCTCCATGGCAACCAGGCGTCAGCCAATCAAAAGCCAGAAAGGGAATACGTTCTGGCTTTTCATTGGCTCACGCCTGGTTGCCATGGAGAACGAAAGCGCTACTAGCGTGCGTTCGAGCAGCGCAATGATCCGTGAAGCAATCCGTGAAGCATCCGTGATGCATGACTGACTATCAGTATAAGTCATGAATAACAACATGCAAACTATACCAACTCGAATAAAATAAGAGCGGAATGAATTGAACCCCAGGCAAGCTAGTATTCGCAAAGCACTCGGCACTGCGCCACAATGGCAAAAGGTGAGGGAAATGCATATTGGGTACAATATTATTACGTCACAAGTTTCTGAAGTGTCAACTACTATGAAATACAGTGATAAAATACCTTTAATAATGATTAACAAGAAAATTCAAACTTAAAAACAATCATTTGAATAAGTCTTTAATTAGCTTTCAACTCGAAATCAGATATATTTTGCAATGCTACACAAGAATGGCACCAATGACGTCATTAACAAAGCCTGCTACGGGACTTGGGTATACTAATCAGGAACAACTCGCCAAGTGCGCCGAGATGGTTAAGTGCGCCGAGAAGCATGACAATGACTTTGTAAACAAATCGCCGACGCTAAATAGGTCGCCGTCGATGTGCATCGATGAGCTTCTGATTTAATTGCCAGTTTTGTGTTATTGTTCGTTAGTTTTTTTGGGAAAAATTATTATTTTTCATGATAAAATAAAGCATAGTGTTATATACAGCCACAGACAAACTATACACAACTCCTAATGTTGAAAACAAATGAATCGAATTGCAAAAATTGAGGGTCGCAACCACTAACTATGCCGCGTTGATGTGCATCGATGAGCTTCCGATTTTATTGCCACTTTTTCCAATCGCTGTTAGTTTTAGAAGATCGCCGGGCATATAATCATAACAAGCAGAACGCACAATATATTTTCCACTCCATTGCGTAAAAAAATAATACGGGAAAAGCCCGCAGTTTGATGAGGACCAAAAGTACTTGACAAAAGGTCAGAAATAGTGCAAGTACCGGTCGTTAAAAGTGTGGAACGCTTATCAAGTTTAACTTGAAATATCTTTCGGTAGGAAAGTTTTCATGCAAAATGTGATGAATTTACAATATATTTTGATCTCGTCTGGCGATTTCAAGTGCTAACTCCATTTTAGTGGAAAAAGGTCATTATTTCCCTTTAAGCTGCTTAAGAACCCTACTCACTGAAGATCCATCTGCAAACACCAATCGCAGAATGTTCTCTTCGCATGTTTGGTGTAAATCAACTAAAATGACAACATTAGCACATCATTAGTGAGTAATGGATGCGCTGGAAGTATATATTTTTGCTAGACGAAAAAACAAATGATATCTGCAAAATATTTTACAAACATATTACACAATATATAATTAACAGAATATCGTGTTTAGCTTCGTTCCAGGTGGTCTCAGACTCCCGAGTATGACTTCCTCCATGTCTCTCGCCACGTCTTTTTGTGTGCATGTTCTTCCCTGTACGCCGAAATAAATCGAGGGAAAGCAAGTCCGCAGTGATCATCACTAGAATTCTTCTCGGAGTCTTGCGATTTTAATTTCCATGTCAAAGAAAAGTTTACCACGAAATGCTCTGGACCTGCCATCGGTTAGGCCAGAGCTGGCTATAGACGCTCCCCGGTGCAGTGCGGCTGCGGTGTGGAATAACCTTCCCGAACAGGTTACGAACGCTGTGGCAAAGGCGTCATTTAAATCTCGGCTACCGTTCCAGGGCCCTAGGGCACTGTGTGGTGCGCGCATATTGTCTGTGTGTATTTTGTCTGTGTATTTTGTCTGTGTTTTTTGTCTGTGTATTTTGTCTGTGTATTTTGTCTGTGTATTTTGTCTGTGTATTTTGTCTGGGTGTGTTGCCTGTGTGTTTCTGTTGCACATGTCTGTGCGTTTGGTTTTAGATGCGTTTTTATTCTGATGACGTCTGTCCAGAATATGATTTTTGGGGGCAATACACTTGACTTGACTTGACTACTTGTAAGTAGGCACTTGGGTACTGTTGTTCATTTACTTATTTATTTACCATTGGGAATGTTAACAAATTATGAATTTTGTTTGTCCATGCTATATGACCCCTCCAGCCAAATGAGAAGGAAAAAACACTGCATGAAACTATTTGCTAGAGTCAATCTGTCCTGCACATGTCATAGCTAAGGTTACTGTATAATTGTGTGAACATTCACTGCGATATTCTCATTTGAAGACCACATATTAGTGATAATGGACCAGACAGCCGCAATGTCGACTGTTAAACTGCGCCAGAGTTGTACTTGTAACGTCAGAACAAATCAGGCGGCAGCAAACTGGTAGCCTCGGGAAATAGATCGAGGTCATGAGGAGTAGCATGGCTGATTTGACCGCAGCTTTTCAGCCTCATTTGATCCTGCATAGTGATATAGTGAGATAGTAGTGATACCCTGCTCATGTTGGAAAGCAATGTTTGCGATGATGGTGGATGGATACAGCAAAGGACGACTGATTTTCTTAGATCCAAAGACATTTCAAAGATGAATAGGTGACGTTACTTCAAGAAAATAGCTCCATGCAGTAAAACACCGCATCCTTGGATTTTACCAGTAAAATATTAGGGTGGGATTCATGCTGTGTATAGCTAGTGGTTAAATCATGTAGATTATTACGATGCCGTGAAGGAGCACATGGCTATAAGCAGTTTCAATACTTGGCCTGTAAAATATACAATCATGAATGAACAAATACAGTGTGCTGGATACTTTAAACACGGCTATGACCTGTATCAGATCCAGGAGGGACCATCGGGGACCTGGGGCAGATCCAGGAGGGACAATCGGGGTCATAATTCCCAATACTGCTGAAATCGGCTAAAAATTAGCACATTGTCTGATTTCAAAAATAATATATGCATCTTTCACAGAGTGAAGTGTGTTGTAAACAGTATTTAACACGCGCACTGGAGGGGGGGGGGGGGGCGAAATTCGCACACCCCTCCTGTTTTTTTTTACATATCTCCTGACATAACCGGTCGATATGCATTATTTATTGTGTACCTGCTAACAGATGAATGGCGCGTCGTTTAAAGTAAGTAAAATACAAATCGGCCAAACTTTTTTAGTCATAGACCATCAAAGTAACAAAACTTCAAAAGGTCTAAAAAATGACCGCAGTGAAATGTTGATATGTAAATGACCTGAGGTCAAATACAACTTCTATCATACCTTTTGTATCATTAGACTTTCCAACAAATCATTAAACCCATGTTGGGGGTATATACATGCAATCACTGCGTTCCATAGCAATGTCAAGCCAAGGAGCACATAACAAGCAAAATTTAACATATTTTACCTCATTTGACCTTGAAGATATTGACCGTTAGTGTCAATAGTTCGTTAGTGTGGCTCTTATGGGAGTGGAGATCTTAGGGAGGCGGAATCCGCCCCCCCCCCCCCCTCCAGTGCGTGCAATTCTCAGAGGCCCTCCAGGGCGCGTGTAATGCACAAGGAAGCGATACATGAGGTGCTTGAAATTTGGTCAGACTTTCCGGGATTTGCCGTCCCCCAAATGAAGGTTTTTGGCTTCTTTAGTCCTACCAGTTGGCGTTAAAAGTACAGTGCTGTAGGGCTACCACTACTCATGCTCTCGTATTTTGCATGAGATATAATCTGAACACACGCCTGATCGGTTTCGGCTACGAGCAATGGTTGTACATTACACAAGGACGCCGTTTCGAACGACTGCGCCTCTGGGCGGTATCCTTGTGAGGTGAAATGATCCATAAAACAGGCTGGCATAGCTGCCGGCCCTGTCGTTAATGACTCTCAGTGACATACATCACACAAGCATTACCTGCGCAACTATCGGAGCCTTGCGTGATCGCCGATCGGACCTGTCCCGTCCCTGCCTCGCCGGCTGGACGTCGTCTCGCGGCTTTCACCGATCCGCTCGTTCAGTGTTCTGTTCATGGCCAGAGCGGAGCGCAAACCCACCGACGGCCACCGGAACTTGGCCCCGGGCTTCATCGCCGACGCCGCCCGAGATCCGAACAAGGTCGCCCGTCGGCCCGACCGCGCCAGGCGGGTCAACCTCGCTTTCACGATCAACCGGTGCAGTCAGCCTTCGCCCGGACGTGAGAAAATATACTGCCAAGGTTGGCAGCGGCGGCTGCCGGCAGTGGCTGTGGAGCCGTCAGATCGCAGCCGACGTCTCCCCTGGACGAAAGCCTCCGCGGGTTCGTCCGGCCACGCGTCCAACCGCTCCGCGTCGCGAAAACAAATATTTGCGCGCAAATTTGGTTTTCCGCCCGCTCGCTGGGCGCCAGATCGTGAACGGAAGTGGGGCGATTCGAAAACGTGACAACATGTCCACCAAAATTCGGAAGATTTCGCTGCAGGTGAACCGCACCGCCATCAACTTGCAGTCGCGCTCGCGCAGACTGTCGCTACATGTGGCCGGCAAGCCGCCGGCGGCGCGCGGCGCCAAGCCCTTCCCCAAGTTCGGCACCGACTTCGTGATCCACGTAACGACCGGTGACCGGGACGGCGCCGGCACCGACTCCAACGTGTTCGTGTGCCTGTTCGACGGCAAGGGCAACCAGACGGAGGCGATCAAGTTGGACCGGGCGCTGCGGAACGACCTGGAGCGAGGCGCCACTGACTCGTTCCCTGCGCGCGGCGCCGACGGCTTCGGCAACATCGAGCGCATCGAGTTGTGGCGCGACAACTTCGGCGTCGGGCCGGACTGGTACCTGGAGAGGGTGGTGGTGGAGCACCGGTCGCGCACGCGCTACGTGTTCCCGCTGCTGCGCTGGGTGCAGGCGGACCGGCACTACCACGTGTTCCAGTACGACTGCAGCCTGCCGCAGGACGATCGCTACCCGGAGGAGCGGCGGCATGAGCTGCAACAGCGCCGGCGACGCCTCAAGAAGGAGCAGCAGCATCTGGCCGAGGATAAACGTGAGGTGAGTGACGACGGCGGGGCTGGACCTAGGGGGGCTGGGCCTAGCGGGGGCTGGACCTAGTGGGGACGGATCAGCTTTTGACATAGTGGGACTGGGGACGGAGCAACGGGATGGACATAGTGGGGACGGATCAGCTTTTGACATAGTGGGACTGAGGACGGATCAGCTTTTGACATAGTGGGACTGGGGACGGAGCAACAGGGTGGGCATAGTGGGGACGGAGCAGCTTTTGACATAGTGGGACTGGGGATGGAGCAACAGGGTGGGCATAGTGGGGACGGAGCAGCTTTTGACATAGTGGGACTGAGGACGGAGCAGCTTTTGACATAGTGGGACTGGGGACGGAGCAACTTTTGACATAGTGAGACTGGGGACGGATCAGCTTTTGACATAGTGGGACTGAGGACGGAGCAGCTTTTGACATAGTGGGACTGGGGACGGAGCAACAGGGTGGACATAGTGGGGACGGAGCAGCTTTTGACATAGTGGGACCGAGGACGGAGCAGCTTTTGACATAGTGGGACTGGGGACGGAGCAACAGGATGGACATAGTGGGGACGGAGCAGCTTTTGACATAGTGGGACTGGGGACGGAGCAGCTTTTGACATAGTGGGACTGGGGACGGAGCAGCTTTTGACATAGTGGGACTGAGGACGGAGCAGCTTTTTACATAGTGGGACTGAGGACGGAGCAGCTTTTGACATAGTGGGACTGGGGACGGAGCAACAGGGTGGACATAGTGGGGACGGAGCAGCTTTTGACATAGTGGGACCGAGGACGGAGCAGCTTTTGACATAGTGGGACTGGGGACGGAGCAGCTTTTGACATAGTGGGACTGGGGACGGAGCAACAGGATGGACATAGTGGGGACGGAGCAGCTTTTGACATAGTGGGACTGGGGACGGAGCAGCTTTTTACATAGTGGGACTGGGGACGGAGCAGCTTTTGACATAGTGGGACTGGGGACGGAGCAGCTTTTGACATAGTGGGACTGGGGACGGAGCAACAGGATGGACATAGTGGGAACGGAGCAGCTTTTTACATAGTGGGACTGGGGACGGAGCAGCTTTTTACATAGTGGGACTGGGGACGGAGCAGCTTTTGACATAGTGGGACTGGGGACGGAGCAACAGGATGGACATAGTGGGAACGGAGCAGCTTTTGACATAGTGGGACTGGGGACGGAGCAACAGGAGGGACATAGTGGGAACGGAGCAGCTTTTTACATAGTGGGACTGGGGACGGAGCAGCTTTTTACATAGTGGGACTGGGGACGGAGCAGCTTTTGACATAGTGGGACTGGGGACGGAGCAACAGGATGGACATAGTGGGAACGGAGCAGCTTTTTACATAGTGGGACTGGGGACGGAGCAGCTTTTTACATAGTGGGACTGGGGACGGAGCAGCTTTTGACATAGTGGGACTGGGGACGGAGCAGCTTTTTACA
Source organism: Chirona hameri (assembly GCA_036785665.1). Lineage (NCBI taxonomy): Eukaryota > Metazoa > Arthropoda > Thecostraca > Balanomorpha > Balanidae > Chirona > Chirona hameri. Next base: position 8,616 of record JAXIVJ010004248.1, on the reverse strand, counting down.
TAGTGGGACTGGGGACGGAGCAGCTTTTGACATAGTGGGACTGAGGACGGAGCAGCTTTTTACATAGTGGGACTGGGGACGGAGCAGCTTTTGACATAGTTGGACTGGGGACGGAGCAGCTTTTGACATAGTGGGACTGGGGACGGAGCAGCTTTTGACATAGTGGGACTGAGGACGGAGCAGCTTTTTACATAGTGGGACTGGGGACGGAGCAGCTTTTGACATAGTGGGACTGGGGACGGAGCAACAGGATGGACATAGTGGGAACGGAGCAGCTTTTTACATAGTGGGACCGAGGACGGAGCAGCTTTTGACATAGTGGGACTGGGGACGGAGCAGCTTTTGACATAGTGGGACTGGGGACGGAGCAGCTTTTGACATAGTGAGACTGGGGACGGAGCAACAGGGTGGACATAGTGGGGACGGAGCAGCTTTTGACATAGTGGGACTGGGGACGGAGCAACAGGGTGGACATAGTGGGGACGGAGCAGCTTTTGACATAGTGGGACTGGGGACGGAGCAACAGGGTGGACATAGTGGGGACGGAGCAGCTTTTGACATAGTGGGACTGGGGACGGAGCAGCTTTTGACATAGTGGGACTGGGGACGGAGCAACAGGGTGGACATAGTGGGGACGGAGCAGCTTTTGACATAGTGGGACTGGGGACGGAGCAACAGGGTGGACATAGTGGGGACGGAGCAACAGGGTCGCGCTGGGTGAGGGACGTGCGAGTGAGTCCAGATGAGAGACTAAGCAACCGGAGTCTGGAAATCCGTCTTGCTGAAACAAAAGGGAGTAGGCGTTTGACAGGAACAGTCGACGAATGTTGAGAGAACGGGATTCGAGACCAGATCGTTGCTGCGGAGGGTTTGTCTTTGGGTAAACAGGCGAACTGAATTCGATGTTAGAGAGCCGTGAAAACTGCGAAGTGCTTAACCCTATTTGTAACAGGCTTCTGGCTACCCCTATTTGTAACAGGGCGGGATTCCGCCCCCGGAGATCTCGAGATCTACCCGTCCGATTTTCAAAAATGAAACGGCGTTTGGTTTCCCTCAACACAATCTACATTTCTAAGAAATACAAAATCGAAATTTTTGATAGGGGGGCAACATGGGGGGCAAAAACTACAAATTTTAGTGATAATTGTGATCCAACACAGCTGTCATGTTTATCAACCGATTTTAACACAACCAATGGGAATCGATAGAAATTGAATTGGAGATTGATATATGGCGGTGACTTTCGAAAATTCAAAAATCCTAGGTATGTGCAGGTCACTCAATATGGGGGTGAAGTAAAGGCGTAATGAAACTATTTTTTATGTTTTTTTTTTATAAATGAAATGGTATGTTATTGTGACATTAGACAAAACAGTTATAAATCATATTTTTGCCATAGGCGGTGCCAGGTTAGTGCAAAAGGGAGGTCAAATAGGAAACAATATTCACCGCAGGCAAGCTGCTACCCAGCACTATAAATAAGTTACAACTCGTAGATAGTTCCTTTTTGCATGTTGTAATTCATCATAGGCGTATCCAGGATCCAAACTGGGGAGGCGCAAGACCTTGTGATAAGTATATTATCCGCTATTATGATACTAACTAGTCAACAGTGACTATTTCACTTACAACTTCAATTCACATTGCTTACCGCCCTTTTTGCCCTACCTGGACTCGCCTATTTTGTATAGTCGTTCGTAGAGTACCCTGTGGTGCGTGTTTAATCCGAAAACTGTAGTATGTTATGTCATTGCAGGCCCATGCATCTTAGTTTCCTTGCCGTATGACCCCCTTTCTTCCATTCCTGAGCGCGCCTCTGCGAAAAAGAAGACTGTATTCCCTCTCCTGGCCTCATATGTGCATATATCATTATAAGCTAACCGTCTATTGCGCCGTAATCGCTGGCATATCGTCCTCACCATGCCAGTTACCCCCCTTTTCATGTGCCTGAACATGCCCCTGAAACTCTATATGTAATACATTATGCAAATAATGGAAGGAAAAGCTATCTTTTACATCTTGATAGCTATAAATGCCTCTTACATCGCTTTATTGGCTTCCCGCCAAGCATTGCACACTTCCTGGAACACCCCCTTCCAAGCCCCTGAAACCGCCTCTGCCATGCATTTTTATGATATTTCATTAACATCAACTAATTTGCGCTTGTTTCAATCACCGTAAAACGATGTAACTCCTTCATACTTGAGGCAGTTAGGAAGAAACCGTGAAGATCGCATTTCCGTATTATCGCCAAATATCGACGCCGAACCCTCCCAAAACCGTGCCCTGGAACCGCCTCTGTTCAAGTTAACAACTCAAAATTTTGACACCATATGTGGAAATTTATTTTGGGGAAATTCCTAAAATTTCATGGGCATCCTCCAAGCCGTTCTGGATATATCTGCGAAAAACATGAGGGGGGGGGGGGCGGAATCCGCCCCCCCCCCCCCCTGTTACAAATAGGGTTAAAGGGAAATAATACTTTTTATACAACAATGAAGTTATTACTTGCAAATGAGGGAAACACTCCCTTGTATATGAACCCATTCACACTAAGAATGTAAATTTCTCCAACTGAAGTTTTTTTTTAATTCAAAAGTTTAAAGAGCTCCGCCTCCACGTTCCAAGCTGTGGTACTCAGGACATACTTCTGGTCATCTGTTAAATTGTAGATACATTGTGTTCAAACTGAGGGTTGTTTTCAGCCTCGCCTGCCAAATATAGATTACAAATGTCTCAATACTTGTAAATATGAACCTCGCATAGCTCAACCAACAATAAATATTCCATCAAATGAATCTAATTCGGACTTCTAGTTTGCTGCCAATATCTTCGGTATTCAGTGTAAGCGATGCCTTATTTGGCGTAGCGTCCTCGCTGACTAAGCAACGCGAAGAACGAAAGGAGCAAAAACGCCAGATGTGACGCGCTTCATTTTTCGGAAGTACTTGCCATAAAGTTGTTTGTTTTAATTACCCAAAACTATGTTTTGAAATTATATATTTTTGTTGTATTTCTAAACTGAGATTTCATGAATTTTAGCCTTATAAGTGGCATGAGATACGGCAGAAAGACGTTAACAAGATGTCATAATCTTCCTTTGATATGATGAACTCGTAAGTTCAAAGCTGCATTTGTATGTAATCTGAAAGATGCTTATGATTTTAACCCTAGCCAGTGCAGGGTCCGTACCTACGTGGCCGTGTTGGTGCAACCCCTCCCCCTCCCCCCCCCCCCCACCTTAGCGTTTCACCCCTAATTCAACAAGAGCTTCGATTCAAAAACGAGCATGCTGCTTGCGATGAGAGGAAGCCGTTACTACCCGATTTTAAGGTCCTGGGTCATTTGGTGACCTCTGAAGTCATGTCAATGACCCGGATGTCATCAAAATCGTGATGTGTAGAAAGATGTAATTATAAAGAAGCTAGAGTAGTGATTGAAAATACAGCACATTTCTTGTCGTTAGTGGAATCTGTTTCTATTAACTCTAGGTCCCTGCTGACCTTTGATCTCTGTCAAAGGTCAAAAGGTCATATCAGGTCATCGGAGGTCAGTGATCTCGGTTGACCTGTGAAAGGTCATAACCTCAGTGGAACTCATACTAGTGTAAAATCAATGTAAAATTTGATATCAGCGTCACGAAATGTTTTCAAAGTCACTGGAGGTCAAAAGAGTCAACTTAGGTGATCAGAGGTCAGCGACCTCGGTTGACTTCTGAAAGGTTATGATCCCAGTGGAAACCATAAATGTCACCAGTGCCTTATTCAACACCTGCTCATATGCTCCTGAACAGCGAACACTCGGAAAGTGCAGAAGTTACAAGCATCGATGCTACGGGATGACAGTTGCGCTTGACATGACCTTGATAAACAGGTCACAGGTCACGGGTAATGGGGGTTAAAGTTCCACAATGTTGAGGGTGTATGTCAAATTATTCAAAACTATGGTACTGAGAGAGCAATCGGACAATAAATATTCGAGTTATTCACGAAAAACCGAGGGGTGGCATCCACCCCTCTTCTCGATTCTTTCAATTACATTTTCGCTTTGATTGCGCCGTTCACTCTGAAATATTTGACTTCTTTTTCGTTATGATGTTTGCCGCACTACTTCCCAACATGTTTGCCGAAATCTAACACATTGAGCCGCATTGGTTTCCTAGTTCCGCCGATGCACAGTTTCGCGTGTATAATGTATATGTTTATGCAACCGAAGGTTGGTTTCACAAGGATAACACTATTCTTTAGAATTGTGTTTCCTTTGGGAAATAATGTATATGTAATGTACATGTTTCGAACACCCTGGGGCACGAGGGGAACACATGTTTCTCTTCCTCTCATTTGCCTGAATGTCTGGTAGTAAAGGCAGGGAATCTCCCGAGTCTCGATGGAAATCTAGGGAAGTTTTCCTGTAGTGAGAACGAAATGGTAGAATCTGTCGCAATTCCCTGGCATCAGCAGCATGCCCGATGTTTTCATCTCCACCAGTCCTGGTATATAGGCATTAGGCATGCAATGTATTTAACATAAGTAATAAGAAAACAATCAACAATATCTCAACGTCATGGCGTGTTTAGAATTTAGATTAACTTGCCAGCAGGTTCTTTGTATTTCGGAGAGATACCTATTGCTGAGCAAAGTTTTGCGATTGCTGTTTTGACTGCAAATATTTGGTCTCCCATGTCTGCTCAGATCGATAGAATAAATGACGAAGAAATAAAGCCAATGGATATCTGTCAAAATCACATGCACCACTTATCATCGACCGATTAATGGGAATGTGTTCTATACGAACGAGTATCCCTAGATGAGATCTAACCAAGTGTATTTCTCTACCAATGGTGTGCATGCTAAATGTTGACTGATTGGCATAATCAAACTTATTATGAGTAAAACCAGTTTCACGATTTCACGATTTCACGATTTCGAAGTTTCACGATTTGCTACATCAAAAACAATTTCAGGCACTCAAAGGCACCAAAGGTTCGTGCCAACTGAAATAGGACAACTGACCAGGCATGAGCTGTCCAGAGACAATGGAAGAGTCGTGCGGGTAGTTAAGTAAAACTAGGGCCTCATTTCCGTCTTCCAATTCAACCCGATCCATATCAATTCAGCCTTTTCCATATTCATTGTATATCCATAAAGCTGGTCAGACAATTCATTTATCCAATTCATATATGTTTCCATATGGTTACCCATGAATGAGTCCAATCCATGGAGATCTCTAGACATGGGCGTAACCACCACTGGGCACACTGGGTTCACTGTACACAATTTGAAAACCCAAAATTTGACTGGGTACTGTATTTTTTTGGGTACTGTATTTAATTTGACTGGGTACCCAGTACAAATTTAAGACTCTTGCATTTATTTAGTTTCAAATGTACCGAGAAGTCAATAGGGATACAAAACTAAAAACAAAAGTTTTTTCTTCAAATATAAAAATAATATCAAGGAAACCTTTAAATTTAGTAACAACCAATCGTAGGTGCGTTCAATTTGCATTGATATAGAATGTGCTGGATTGAAATATTGAAAGACTGCTATTGATTAACTCTCGCCCTACGGGAGACTCAGACTCAGACGTTTATTAAGGCGATCCACAACAAGCGTGTGTGTGTTACCACCTCTCGTCAGAAGATAAAAGAAGGTCGAATGGTCAGGTGGATGTGTAACACAGTCACTCACACATTCGCACAGGTCAAAGACAAAACATCACCCCCCCCCCCACACACACACACACACACACGCACACGCACACGCACACGCACACGCACACGCACACGCACACGCACACGCACACGCACACGCACACGCACACGCACACGCACACGCACACGCACACACACACACACACACACACACACACACACACACACACACACACACACACACACACACACACACACACACACACACACACACACACACACACACACACACACACACACACACACACACACACACACACACACACACACACACACACACGCACACGCACACGCACACGCACACGCACACGCACACGCACACGCACACGCACACGCACACGCACACGCACACGCACACGCACACGCACACGCACACGCACACGCACACGCACACACGCACACGCACACGCACACGCACACGCACACGCACACGCACACGCACACGCACACGCACACGCACACGCACACGCACACGCACACGCACACGCACACGCACACGCACACGCACACGCACTCGCACACGCACACGCACACGCACACGCACACGCACACGCACACGCACACGCACACGCACACGCACACGCACACGCACACGCACACGCACACACACACACACACACACACACACACACACACACACACACACACACACACACACACACACACACACACACACACACACATCACACATCACGCATCACACATCACACATCACACATCACACATCACATATCATACCTCACACATCACGCATCACACATCACACATTACACATCACACACCACACATCACACATCACACATCACACACCACACATCACACATCACACACCACACACCACACATCACACATCGCACATCGCACACCACACATCACACATCACACATCACACATCATACATCACACATCATACATCACACATCACACATCACACGTCATACATCACACATCACACGTCATACATCACACATCACACATCACACGTCACACATCACACATCACACATCACACATCACACACGAGCCCGGGAAGCGGCTAATGGGAGTCAGTCGGACGAGGCAGACTGAGCAGTCAGGTGTCGCTTTAAGCGGCGAGAGAACAGCGGCTCGGGAAGCTCCAGCAGTTCTGGGGGCAACGAGTTGTGTACCCCCTGTTAACTTCCAAACCAAGCAATATAGCGCAATGCAGCAATCTTACTCTTAAACATGGTGACGAATAGAATGATCCATCACTATCTCTGGTTTGAATGTTGATTTGTAAACAACTGACATAGGTCCAGAAATGAAGTAAGTGCGCCAAGAAGCGTGACAACGTCCCGGATTGGCCAATGAAACAAATCGCCGACACTAAATAGGTCGCCGTTGGGTGCATAAGTGAACTTCCGATTTAACCCTCGCCCTACAGGGGGAGGGCGTCCTAAAACGACCGACCCCCCTGAGGTTGTTTTGCCTAACTTTTTACACATACGGCGAATCTTGCTGATATTTTTAGTAGCTGATTTTACAACAATTATACGTATGCCGTACAAGTTTCATTGAAATTGGTTGAATAATTTGGGAGATAATGATGTTTTGATGACGTCATGTTGATGGAAAAACGATAAATGTTTGGCAAATCGTAAACAGCAATCTTACTCTATGCTATCTAGCAATCTTATTGTATGCAATTTTTAGGTTTCGGGTCAATGAGTGACCTTCCAGGTCAAGTGAATGACCTCGATCGACCACGTCCAGAACCGCAATTTTGCTGTCAGAAAACCTCAAAATTATAAATTGATAAATGTATATACAAAGGCATGTCCCTAGACCAGTTTTGTATCAGAAATACAGAAAAGGCAATAATTTGTTCGTATCTGGTAAAAAGACATAACAAACATGACGTCATGAGTTTCTTACACTTAGGGAGCCATCACTCAGTCAAAAATAGAGATATTGCTTTGACATTTGGCTTGGGTATTTTCCATACTCAGTTCTCTCACATATATTCCGGTTTTTATAACATCTTTGAATTTTTTTATTTTGTGGTGATTAAATTTTTGTTTTCATTTAAGGGGTCAAACGCAAAATATTTCGAAAATCCAAGATTGCCATTTTTAAGAGAATGACATTTTATATCTTTGCTAAATTGCGTTTGCAATTTGCTTCACAACTCTGTTTGTTTACGATTTGCCAAACATTTATCATTTTTCCACCAACATGACGTCATCAAAACATAATTATCTCCCAAATCATTCAACCAATTTCAATGAAACCTGTACGGCATACGTATAATTGTTGTAAAATCAGCTACTAAAAATATCAGCAAGATTCGTCGTAGGTGTAAAAAGTTATGCAAGAAAAACCTCAGGGGGGGGGGGGGGGTCGGTCGTTTTAGGACCCCCTCCCCCCGTAGGGCGAGGGTTAAATCGGAAGTTCACTTATGCACCCAACGGCGACCTATTTAGTGTCGGCGATTTGTTTCATTGGCCAATCCGGGACGTTGTCACGCTTCTTGGCGCACTTACTTCATTTCTGGACCTATGACAGTTGTTTACAAATCAACATTCAAACCAGAGATAGTGATGGATCATTCTGTTCGTCACCATATGTTAGTACATATTTTACAAAATCACCAAATTTAATTTTTGAGACATAAAAAGTTGTTATTTCACTTTTAAATTGAGACACGATCAATTTGATACCATACATGTTTCACATAAAAATGCAGATACATAAATACAAATGTGAATATTTCCCTTTAAGATGCAATTTGCGCCCCCCCCCCCCACAGTACAGGCGCCCTTGGACATTGGGCCATGAGCATTTCTAGAAGTAAATTGCGCCGAGGGACAGGGAAGGCGCCCTGAAAGTCGGACATTAGGCACCCCTATAGAGGCAAATGCCACCACATGGAGCGGAACCGGT